>PVKS010005442.1:0-84633 GCA_004027875.1 Aplodontia rufa | reverse complement strand
TGAATGCTGAATTAGGGAAAAATCTGGAAACCACAATGGACATTACCTTATTTACATCTGAACACAACCTTGCAAGATAGATTTCAATGTCTTCACCTTATAGACTGGTTAAAGAATTTGTCCTAGAATAAATACTTTGTAGTAGGTAAAACCAACTTTTTTTTTTAACTAATTCTCTTAGCCAGCAGGTCTTCTTGCAGAGGACATTGAGAAGAGGACTCTGATATGTATATGGATTGAAAGTAGAGGGGAGATGGTCAATATTACACATGCAGGGAGATTGTGTTCATGGGTTTTTAAGGAGTAAACAGGAAATAGGAGCAGAGGCTTCATTGGCTGTTGGAGCTATTGCTTTTAGATGATGGAGTAGGAGGGGCACTTTTTAATTACACCTTAAAGACCGGTGCCCCCATGCAGAGTTCCCAACTTTGCATGAAAAACTGTGAACATAAATAAGAATCTACTAACAGATGATTAAAACAGTTTACAACATTTGGTGATATGGAAACTAGTACCCAGTTGGCTTTATGATGTGCAGTAACTGAAGCATAGACTTCAGAGTCAAGTGCTCTGTTTTCAAATTCTAGCTTATACCATGATGAGATTCTGTAGGGATTATATTAGGTGATACACACTTGAATCTGCAAAATAATGGGTATTCTTGTAAAGCTTATCTTCTAATCCTCACTCCAGAAAATGTCTTTATTTCAAATCTGCTTTCTGTAACATTTCTGAATGACAATATACCCTGTCTGATAAAGGTAGTGATGAGGGAAACCTGGGTCCTTTCGTAGCTATAATGACAAAGTTGGTAAATAAATTTCAACCTTTTCTATGAACAACTCATTGTATTCTACAGAGATTTTTTTTTTAACAGTGATACAATATGAAGTAGGTATAATGAAAGCAAAATGGAACCCTCATATATACATTTATATTGAAAAATAACAGGATGATACTATAGTTAGTAAAAGCATTGTGGTATATTACTATTTTTATGTTCTATTTTTTTAAAGAATGACAAAGAGTTAATTTTATTTTTTCATCTGGTTTTTGTTTTTCCTCCAGTTAATTATGTATGTGGTGCTTGGGATCGAACCAGGTGCATGCCAGGCAAGCACTCTACCACTGAGTCACCTCTCCAACCCAGCATGTTCCTATTCTTTTAGTAGCAGGCTTGATGGCAATTAGATTAGTTTTCTGGAGGTGCTGTAACAAGTACCACAATCAGGGTGGCTTAATATTAATTTTCTTAGGGTTCTGGGGGCTAGAAATTTAAGATCAAAGTAGTCAGCGGTGTTGGCTTCTTCTTAGGGCTGTAAGAAAAAGCACTTTGAATGTTTCTTCCTAGCTTTTATTGGTGCTGGCAACCTTTGATCTCTGCTTTAATCTTTCAGTGGCGCTCCTTGTGTGTGTATGTTTCTGTGCCAAAATTCCTGTCCCTCTTTTCATTTTTATTTTTTAAAGGGAGAGAGGGACAGTGAGTGAGAGAGAGAGAGAAAGAAAGAATCACTTTTATTTAGTTTCTCATGTGGCTTTTGTTCTTCCGACACTTTGTTGTGTACGTGGTTCTCAGGTTTGAATGCACATCCCTGTGCATGCCAGCCAAGTGCTGTAACTGCTGAGCCAGCACTCCAGCCCCCTCTTTTTATTTCTTAATAAGGACACCTATTATGTTGGACTGTAGCCCATTTCAACAAACTTGACTAATCTGTAACAACTCTAATTCCTAATAGAATCACATACTAAGGTATTAGGGATTTGGGTTTTAATATATGAATTTTGAGGTGTACAATTCAACCTATAACCAGAAACTATAAATTTGTTTATAGGTTCTAAGAAGAATTGATTTGTAGGGCTTACAATAGACTTCTATGGTAGAATTCACAAATTAAACAACTATTAGCCATTTAGAATATTATACATAACAACTATGATAACCAGTATCTTATGTAAACATAGCTGGCTATGATGCTGAAAATTATGTGTAATGTGCTAATACATCTTATAATAATTTTTGAGAATCAAATGAGATACCATATGTGGCAGTACTTTGCAAGCTGTGTAGTATTCAAATTCAGGCATTAGTTTTATTTCCATTACGATGTCTTTATTTATATACATAGCTCATTTTTATTGTTACATTCAGCACTTCACACTTTTATGGTCCATTTCTTTTTACTTCATTATGTTATAGATTAGAAGCATATATGTCTATTTCCTCTTAGGATAGAGTTCCTTCACTTTTTCTTGATCATTGTAAAATATCTTTCTTTACTCTCATTTAAATGAAAGAAGAGTCCTGGTTCTGGATGTTCAAATAACCAACTCTTTCTAAACTTACAAAAAGAGCTCAAATTGTCAGTGCTATTGCACTATGGTATTGACTACTAACCAGATTGCAAACTGATCATTGAGAAATTGAGACAAAAATACCTGGATGCTTCCGTAAGATTTGGCTGGCACCCCCAATGAACTTTGGATCATTCTTTATTTGCTTACTAGCATGAATATTCCTTGCAAATCATAACCTGCTCCCAGACTGACACATATTGATACCTTCCTATTTATTATTTTTATCTTGCAAAACGTGAAAATAGAAGTCTGTTTGAGCTTCCACATTGAACTCAGAACATAAATCACTCGTTTGATTTATGCGAAAACGAATGCTGTATCATAGCCTCTCCTTTTCCTGACCTTTACCTTCTCTTGTTCCTCTCAAATGTGGCTACCCTTCATTGAAGACTTCCATAAATTACAATTTAGTTTATTTGTACAAATTGTATTGTGTACCCATCATTTATCTTGTCCTATACTAGAAGCTATAGGGATGAGGGTCTTTGATTATTTTAGAATTTGGTGGTTTTAATGCTATTGTTTTGATTAATGACTGAGAGAGCAAAGGTGTCTCCTTATGCTGTGCTTTGAAATTTTGAAGGGGCACTGACTTGACCGATGCACAGCAGGGGACTGGAGGTGGGAGCCTCTAACCGGTGAGAGAGTGGAGCTAACTGCTCAGCACCCACAGCTAAGTAGCTTGATTGTTTTTGGTTTGCCAGAGACATGACTCTCATCAATTTTTAACTTCCTGAATTTTATAGGGGGAAATAATGTACTATAACAGTAATCACTAAACATCTTAATGTATATCTCTCCAAAATGCCAAATCTCTTCTGCTTATGTAAAATATAATAGACTTATAAGCTCAATTAGGAATTTAGCAATAAGTACCTTGATGTTTTTAGTCTTTAAGAGAATTCTGTGTGCCCCCCCTCCTTAACTTTCCATAATCTGTAACCAACCAAACACCAAATTATTTATCAAGCAACCATGCCAGCAGCTTCTATAAGTGGAAAGTGACTTAACAAAATGAGTAGAGGCCTAGCGCTTTCTTGAGGGAATTTATTACCTAGGTGGGGAGATGAGACAGGCTTCTTCTCATGGCAACAGACCAAGGCAGGAAAGCAGAGGATGATAAGAAATAAATAGCTCTCCATGTACCTTATTCATCCAGGGCTCTTTTGAGCCAGACTCTACATCTAATTGCTACAGAAATACCCCTTACCTGCAGCCTAAGCAAGAGGAGGCTGAAAATGATCATGTTTGTGCAGTAAACAGGGACAACTAAGGTGTAAGGCAGCTATCACATTCTGAGACTTTGAGAAGGTGATTTTGTTTCTGAAAGCCTTTCATTAGCAAAGTTATTTGGATGATGAAAGAGCAAAGACAAAGCTCAGCACCTCCCCTCTCTTGTGCGTCAGGCACCATCTGAAAGCTTTATGTTTCTAATGACTCTTGAAGTTGCTCAAACTGGGTAAAGGAGGAGATTAAAGTCAGCTTCTATGAAAACAGGAAGTAGTTCTGCCATTTACGTCTCTTGCCCGGCAGAAGCTAATGGACTTATTCCTTTTCAAGCATCTCCTCCTTGCCCCTAGTCTTCCCCAGGCATTGGTTGTGATGGGGTTCAGTTTGACTGATTAATTTTAATTCTTTGGCTTCACACAAGGTAGACAGTGATGAATTGATATATTGAAGATGTGATTAATGGTTACTTTCTATTCAGTGTAATTATGAGGTGATAGTTTCAATGAAAAATGCTGGAAAATGAAACTTTTCACTCCAGATAAGTATCCACCCTGTCTGGAAAGAAAAATGGGTCTCTATTTTCAACATATTACTGTGTAGCAAGGCCACAAGAGATAAAGCATACTGGCTTTTGTGAGTTTTGTAGAATAAGATGGATTTGGAATGGGAACTGTCTCCAAAGAAATTCTTAGAGAGGAAGTCTCTGGATAATATAGCTTAAATTTTACCTTAATCCTGGATTATTTTTCCAGCTCCTACCTGGTCTTTGCAATCATTTCTGCATTTTATCCATGCTGCAGATTGCTTTGGGTTAATATCGCTAGAACACTGCATTAATCATACCACATCTTTCAGAAACCTCCAGCAACTTCCCATTAACATGATAGGAAGAACAAAATGATCATCATGGCATTTAAGACCGTTTGATAAAGGACAAACCTTCTTTGTTGAACTTCATGTTCCAATTCAACTCCTCTGGTCTCTCCAGGCTATCCCCTCACTGTCATCTCTGCTGACCATGTTCTTGCCTTGGCTCTTTTTCCATCCGTTTTTAAATTAAAAATTGTGAATGACTTTAAAATGGACCAAAAGATTATGAGGCTTCTTCAGTATAGAAATCATATGTTGATTAGAATATATCCTCTGAATATACATTTTGTGTATTTCATTGTCTTCAAGTCATTATATAACACTGTAGCATTAGAAGGTAACTTAGAGAAAATGAAAAGTGATACATATAATTACTTTCTATATTCATGCAGATAAGTTCTGCCCAGTGGAGAGAGACTGTATGTGTATTCCTAACCCACTGCGAGAGAAGTCAGTTTTGTCTTAATTAAGCAAATTCATCTCAGCACTCAGGAGGGTCTTATTATATATCTGGTCTTTGGGTTCCCCCTTGAACTTAAAACACTTTTGTCCAGCTCTCTTAAAAACAATAAGCTAAATAAAATATTTGACATCTGTTCTTTTTATGTCTTTATGAATAACTCACAATTTCCCCTTATGGAAAATTATTCTTCAATGCCATCCTGATTTTTTTTTAAATAGGCTTCTTTTTTTTTTTCCTGAGCAGTATTAGGTTCAAAGTAAAATTAAGTAGGAAGAACAGAGGTCTCATGTGATCCCTGCCTTACCTCAGGCTCCTGTTATCAATATTCCACACTGCACCAGAATGGCTCATTTGTTGCATTATAATTGATGAACACAAATTGACATATCGTTATCACACACAGTTCCTAGTTTACATTAGGGTTCACACGTGGTATATGTTCTGTGTGTTTTCACAAAGGCATGATGACATGTATCTACTGTGATAACATCATACAGAGTAGCTGCACTTCCCTAAAATCCCCTGTGCTCCACCTATCCACCTGTCCCTGCCAGCGAATATCTGATGACCACTGACCTTTTTTTTTTTTTTTAATCTTCACAGTTTTGATTTTTCCAGAAGGTCTTAGAGCTGAAATTATACAGCAGTAATATGCAACCTTTTCAGCCTGGCATCATTCATTTAGCAAGAATACATTTAACGGTACTCCACATCTGTTCATGACTCAATAAATCATTTCTTTTAAGTGCTGAATTGTATCCCCTTGTTTGGATGTTTCACAATTTATCCATTCATCTATTGAAGGGTCTGGTGGTTGATTCCAAGTTTTAGCACTTATGAATAAGCTTCTGTAAGCATTGTGTGCAGGTTTTTTTTGTGTGCGTGGACCTGAGTTTTCAACTCAATAGCATCAGTGAGCAATGTTGCTGTATTCTATGCTAAGATTAGGTTTAGCAAACTGTCAACCCATCTTCTAGGGTGACTGCAATGATTTCACATTCCTACCATCAATGAATGAGAGTTCCTGTTGCTCCACATCCCTGAAACATTTGGCATTAGTGTTCTGGGTTTTGGACATTTTGATAGGTATGAAGTGTTATAAGTGTCTTAATTAGCATTTCTCTGATGATGTATGGTGCTGATATTTTTCATATGCTTATGTATTATCTATATATCTTCAGTTAAATTTCCACTTAAATCTTATGCCAAGTTTTTAATTGAGTTGTTCGTTTTCAAATTGAGTTTTAATATATATCCAGTTTTAAATTCTTAGCTAAACATCTTTTGGTATTATATATTAGACATTCCTAGAGGACTTTTAAATAGTATAGGTCTGAATGACCTATGGCCCTATTCTCTTCAGTCTCAAATAACTGAAGGGTTTGTGATAACCCAAGTAGGTCATATCTTATAACTTTTGGTTTAGACTGATTGAGTCGAGGCATGAAAATCTGCATTTCTGACAAGTTCCCAGGAAATAGAGTGATACTTGAGAACATTGATTTAGGTCAAATAATTCACATTCTCTCTGAGGGTCATAGCTGAGTATAAGCATTTTCCAAATGTGGATGATTCTACTCTGTTGACAGTGTTCAGAACTGACCCTACCATATTCTCTGTTAGTGTGGGCTAGAAGTACATTTCTTCAACCTCTCTTCTTTCTCTGTATTATCCTATTTTAACATTTGATTTTATATCCTCACACATTGCTTACAATTACCTATTTAAGTGCAGATGTTTATAATCATGACTTGGAATTGGGTTTTCTAGGTTAAATTTTTAAAAAAATACTTATTTCTTGATATATTTCTTGTTTTATATGTCTGATAATAGACCAGAATAGATAATAGACCATCAAGAGATTGAGGATCTGACATTGTGATCTTCAGAGATATTCCGAAAACTTACTAAGAAAGTAAAAGTCCGCTATTTTCACTGTTTAGCTATTATTTTTATAAGTGGAACACTTTATAAAAAGCATTGGAACACATATAATAAATCTGCATAGGGCCATTGTCTGTCTATGAAACACAGAGTTGAATGTGTGTTCAATCAGATTTTAAAATGAGTTTGGGTCTGCATTACCTCAAATGTAGATGAGTATGGTCTTTCTAACATTTAATACTATAACTCATTGTAAAGAAATCTGAGAATGTTTAAATGAACCTTTGACTTCTTAAATTGGAATTCTTCATGGTTGCAGCGGACAATATTTGAGATAGGTAAATTATACCATAGTTCTTTGAATCCTTTCACTAAAAGAGGAAATTGCCTTTTATTTTAAATAATTCCAAAACAAATCTGCAAAGTTGAATATAGTCTATTTTCTCTGTATAAGATAAGGTATTTCAAAAGATGATGAGATATAGAATAACCTTTAGATAGCATTTGTTTCTCTTCTCATTGATGTTCAACTGTTATGAATCATTGTTTAATATAATTCTCATTTTCCTTCTAGCTTTTTTAATCTCAGTATAAAATGATTTTGAAAGCAAAAGTCATTCTGGAGGGCACATAAATATAAATATGTGTCCTGATCTGTTCAAACTTTAAGATATTTGACAAAGAATAAAAGAAATGAGCAAACAAAAAGTAAGAAGGTATTTGTGAAAGATTCAAATGACTATTATTTATTTTGAAAAGCAGTAAGTTGTGATTTTCGCATTCCTAGTTAATATTCTGAGTTTGCATTTGACTCTCTTGCATGTTGCTTTAATTTTGCTTTAAGATACAGACAAAATATTGTATGTGAGTGTGTGTGCTTGCACGTGTGCATGCCCTATGCATGCACACTCATTTTTTAATTTTTCTGGTTAGCAAGAATTCCCAGGTAGTGATAGACCTATGGATTCTTTTAATTCTGTTTATATGCTGTTAAATCCAAGCTTAACACATAGTGGCCACTGGGAGGTAAACTTGTTCACCTAGGGTTGACAATCTCAGTCACTCCTCTTGTACATATAGTGTTTGAAGCATCATTTACAGTAGGCATCCTACTGCTCAGGTAAAGATGACATTTGAGTTTGTTGTGTCTTAACAATGTGGGTTGTAGGCTTTATCTTCACACATGAAAAACAGTTCATTTTTAAAAGTTAAAAGTGTCCACTAATCAGGAAAGCAGCAACAGTCCAGGCTACAATCCTAACTCCAGCTTAGATACTTAAAGTTTTATGGAGAAGAGAGGCTCTGCATCATAATGTGGATTGAGCCAGAAGCCCATCAGGACTCAGACTCAGTATTTGGTCTATAGAGAAGAAATTCTTCCATTTACAGGATAAGCTAAGAGAGTTTCTATTACTTTTCTTATCCTGTGGAACATATTATCACACATTTAGCTTTAAAATAACGTTCATGAACTAGCCCATGGTTCTGTAAGACAGAATTCTGATACTACCAAGCTGGATTCTCTCTCCAGTGTGTCACACTAGAATCAAAGTGTTGATTGGCCTGGCCAGCACCCTTCTCTGGAGGCTCTGAGGAAGTCTCCTTTCAAGTTAATTCACACTGTTGACAGAATCTGGATCCTTGAGGTTGTAGGACTGAAGTTCCCAGTTCCTTGCCAACTGTCAAAGGAAGAGCACTTTCAACTTCCAGAGCTTGCAAACATTCTATGCCGTGTGTTTTCAGCAACTTCACTTGCTTCTTATTGAATCTCTCATTCTGCTAATCCATTGATTTGCATGTTTCTGACCACTTGGAGGGTTCATAAGGTTAGCCCAGCTCCACCCAAACAGTCTCTCAATGTTAAAGTCAAGTGATTAGACCTTTATTGACTACTGCAGATCCCTTTCCTGCAGCACTTATATTGGAAGTAAGTGTATGTAAAGGGAGTTGACAGGAATGTTGGGAGCCCACTTGGAATTTTGCCTACCAGTGAGCTACAAGCTCAAACCGAGGTGAGATGCAGCCCTGTCAAGCTGTTCATATCAGTGAACACCGCCAGAAGAGGATATCTTACAGACAGATCAAACATTAGTACGTTCGACAGCAGCCTGGAGTACTTGTTAGAAATGAAAAGCCTGAATACCATTGGAGTTGCATTTGACTGAGTTTGTTGCTCCTATTAGGTCCGAATGGTTTTGACAAAAACTTTTAGGATTATTCAAAGTTGGTAGGGCCTGAAAAGAAGATCATGGGCTTCTTGACAAAGTGATATTTGAAAATGATGTGACTCTTTTTCTACTGCAAACATACAGAGGAAATCAATGTTGAAACTTTATTTTTTGCTAATTTGTTATAAGATCTTGCCCCCTATCAACTCCTGGTATTTGTTGCATGACACGTGGAAGATAAATTCATATAATGATTGAGAGCAGAGTAAAGTTCAAATTCCCCTCTTCACTTTTTACTGAGTGATTTGGGTAAACTTAAACTTACCCCTTAGTTTTTGTTTTATATAAATTGTGAAATAATTGCCTTTATGTAAGGTAGTTTTAACAATAAATGATATACAACATATAAAAATCTTACATAGATATAAGTAATTGCATCATAAATAGCAACTATAATGAGCAGAACTATTTCCTGAAGTTACTAAACCATGTAGGTCTTTGACTTTTGGATCTTTTTAAAATCTGATTCTCTATTGTAGAGAATAGGGTCTGAGTTGATTCCATCATTCACTGTCCTTTTGTTCATTTAATTAACCAACCCATATTTACCAATCTGCAAGCTAAGCTATGGAGATGTCAATTTCAATGAGAAATGCATCTCTGTTGCTTGAGGAACTCAGACTACAGATTCTAAAGGGAATCATTTGTACTCTCGCCATTCCCACTCAGCTTTTAAAGAAAAATTTAGACAGAACATAATGTAGTTTTATAATAGAGTAATAAAGCAACTTTATTACTGGAAACACTGGAAGTTCTGGGTGTTTAGGGATGTTCTTTTACACATTTTTTTTCATTCCATCAAAATTTATCATGGTGCAATGCACATATATATTGTATTGATTTAAACTAAAAATACTATAAAAAGGTATTGTCTTTAGGAAAGTAAGCAAGTTTTTCCAGTACCAGCTTCTAATGATCAGGCATCATCTGAAATAAGAAACAATGATTTATTATATCAAGATGATAGGCCTAACACAGAAATCAGAATGAAGCAACTTTTGCTGAAATCTCTGCTTTTATGTAATGCTTCTCAAAAAGGTCCCAGGTGTTTTAGAAGTGGTGCTATTTTAGCACAAAATAATATACTGCTGACTTTTCCTCATTGCTTCTAAAACAATATGGATCTACTTTAGTCTCATTTATAGAACCAATAAAAAAAAAAGCCCTGGATTCAGTGAGCCAGTAAACAAGACCCATTTTTATGAGGAGACTGAGAATCTAGCCTAATGAAATTAGAGGGGAGGGTGACAAGGATTTATAAAGTGTACTTCACAACATCATTAATGTTTATAGATAAATATGACTTACCCATATGAACAGCACAAAGTAAATGGTGAAGTAAATTATAAAAAGTCACAAAATTGGGCTGTTTTCATAAATGTCCACAAATAACATTTATTAGCCTGAAGAAGGACTTGAGATAATGTTAAAGAAAATAAAATCAGGGTGTCAAATGCATAGTATGTTTTCAATGATCATATGCATATTTAAAGTATTTTCTAGGTGAAGGGGGTACTGGTTACACCATTTCTGCCCATCATCATTTTATAAAAACAGTTGGCATAGTGGTTGTTTGCACTGTGGTGTGGTTTGATGGATGTATTTAAGATCTCCGTTGACATCTGGCTGAGAGCAAAAATTGTACAGTTGGAGATTTCTGTTGTACTTTGTTGATTGGCACTTGTCATACAACTCCATCTCCTTCTATTGTGTTTTCCTGTTTTATAGAAGTTGGAGACCTAAAACTCACATTTCCTATTCTCTCTTGAAGTTATCACACCTGACATGAAATGTAAATTGGATTCTGCTGGTTAGATACACCTTGATGCTACTTGGAAGTAAGGTGGGGTTCTCTTCACTTTATGTTTTCTGCTTTTAGAAACTGAAGGCATACGATTTTTTAGTTGTGCCTTACTAAGAAGTTTCCTCTCAGTTTTGTGGTGTTTGAGAGCAGTAGCATATACCTAAATCCAAATCCCAAGGGGTGATTTGGAGCAGAGCAAAGAGTCCCTTAAGTAGTACAGTTTTATGAAGATCTGGGAGTCATTCCTGGAGGCTCCACCTATAGAAAATTCCCACTTTGACCCAATGATGCTGTAAGCATCAGAATCTCCCAACTCACTTTCTGCCCAAAATACCAAGAGTAGTTTCTGTTTTCTACCCTAAACCCAAAGAGGACAAATACAGGCAAAATATGAATCCTTATATTGAGCATTTTTGCAATTTTAAGTAGCAGCATTGTGTTTTGGCATGAATGTATTCAGATTTTTTTTTCTCCTGTAATGATGTAGTACTAGTGTATTTTGTATTAGTGTGTTTTGTTATGATCTGTGGATCTGGGGTAGGAGAAAAACAGGCTTGAGGATGGTATAACTGTTCCTACCATGGGCTCTGAAAGCTATTTCAAATATTTTCTCAAGTCAATACTTGATATATGCCCAGATAACACATCGAATGCTCATCTTTCAGTGATAGAACTTTCAAATGTAAGATTAATAATAAAAGAGTTATGGGGATATATTCTGGAACATTAATACTTTAGCTAGACATTTCCTCTTCTTTCATTCCCAAGATCAAGTTTCCTTGGCCAAGTTGAGAAGCACTTTTTGTCTAAATAGTTTGAAATGCAATCCATCCTTTAACTTTAATCAGCAAACATTTATCAAATAGCTGGTAGGAATAAGATAGGTGCTGAGATCTGATGATTCAGATGACCCTTGTTTTAGTCCACTTTTGCATCACTATGACCAAAATACCTGACAGGAGCAACTCTGGGAAGTTTATTTGGACTCAAAGTTTCAGAGGTCTTAGTCCATAGACTAGTACATTAGTCTAGACCCGAGATGTAGTGGCACATCATTGGGGAAAGGCAGAGAGGAGGAAAGGTGCTCAATTCATAACTGGGTCAGAAAGCACAGAGAGGGTGGGAGAGAGGAAAGGGAGTTCAGGGAAGATGGGCCCTTCCAGGGCACACCCTCAGTGACGCACCTCTTCCAGCTGTGCCCCACCTGCCTCCACTTACCACCTAGTCAGTCCACTCGAACTAGGATGCACTGTGCACTGATTAGGTCACAGCCCTTATGATCTAATATTTTGTCCTCCTTTCTTTCTCTTTCCTATTTATTCGTTTATTTATTTATTTTGACTGAACACAAGGCTTTGCACATGCTAGGCAAGCACTCTCCCACTGAGCTACATCCCCAACCCTTAATAAGTTAATCATTTTACCTCTAGATATTCCTGTATTAACAGGAGCTTCTCAGGGATACCATAATAATCCTAATTCTTTTTTTCCTCATTTTTTTATTGGTGCATTATAGTTGGTGGGATTTGTTGTCACATATTCATAGATGCACACAGTACAGCAATACAATATGAACAATACCGCCCCGGCACTCTTCCCCTGTGTCCCTCCTCCCGTTCCCCAGATCCGTTGCCTCTCTTTCTTGGTCCTATATTTTTCCTAAAATATCCAAGTACAGAGACATAATTCTTAAACCTATGAAGAAATATATATATATATATATATATAGTGTTTACAGTGATATACTTATAAACGCTTGGAGTGTACTTTGCTTTAACTCAATTCCAACATTTCCCCGTCTTCTCCTTTACTATCACCCTTATTATTTTTAGATGTAATTGACAATTGGCTTAAATGTTTACATTTTTGTAAAGGCATGCAATACAGCTTATTCAAATACCTTATGCAGTATCTTACAACTAGCTCTCATAAATATTGACACTGTGTTTTCTTATAATTCACTCTTCCCTATTTTTTCTTTTTTAAAAATTTTATTAAGGAGGTGTCAAAGAATCTTAAATGCATATGAAGTGACAGTATGATATGTATTTAGTCTTAAATCAGTTTCCCCCACAATGCCCACTCCCATCTCTTGATTCTTCTATATTATGCCCCTATAAGAGATATAAATGTGTGTGTATATTTATATATATATATATATATATATGGTTGTATATAATCATATATATAATTGTAAATTTACTAGAATTAAATGATGGTATAAGTATCATTTGACTTCTCAGGGCGTTGTTGCATAGGCTACATTGTGGATTGTGGATCCCTCCCTATCCTCCCTATCCTCCCTATCTCTTCCACCCAGCACCTCTCCCTTCCTCTCCCTCCCCTACCTACATGTCTAAACAAATCTAATTCTTTTTTTTTTTTAAGAGAGAAGGACAGTGAGAGAGAGACACACACAGAGAGAATCAATTTTTTGAGTTTTTCACATAGTTCTCGCTGCTCTGACACTTAGCTGTGTACTTGGGTGTTGGGGTTTGAACCCGTGTACTTGCACATGCCAGGCAAGCACCATAACTACCGACCCACCACTCCAGCCCCCAACAATCCTAATTCTTAAAAGGAAAAAAAAATTCCTAATATCTTGAAGAATATAGAACCTTGTGGTAGCATACTGATAAATGTTTAACAATCAGCTTTCTGGGGAAAGATGCATGCACATATATATATATATATATGTGTGTGCATAAATTTATTCTAAATAGTACTGTTATAAAGAATTGTAGTACAGGGGTTGGAGCAGTAGGTCAGCAGTTATGATGCTTGCCTGGCATGGGTGAGGATGTTGGTTTGAACCCCAGCACCATGTACATAATGAAGAGTCACAGCAACGAAAGCCACATGAAAAACTAAATAAAATTTGGTTCTCTCTCTCACCGTCCCTCTCTCTTTAACAAAATATACAGAATTCCTTATTGTAAATGTAATAATGAATTGCTTCTCAAAGAATGTCGTCTTTGGTTTTGCTGAGCTCTTGTATCTACAGCCTACTGATGGTAGCAAATGAGGAACATTTATCATTCCCACATAAATAGTAACATGTTTCTGTCTATTATCACTATCCTAACAAGAAAGATGAAAGAGAAACAATTAAGATATATCTGCTTCTCACTATTTATCAATGACATAAGCAACTTCTCTTCTCAGTTAGATAATAATTTCCAAATACTAGAAGTGTATCATCTCAATTTTTATTATTCACAAAGTAGCACCTATAGACAGATACATGCTAATATAGAATCTTAACATTTCCTTAATTCTTAAATTTAAAGTTTTGATATAACAAATTTTACTTTGTTCATCAATTTCTATGATATAAGTACTTCCTATATGACAGTGGATGTCACTGAACACAATATTGGGAACAGATGAAAAGCAGCACGTAATTTTATTTTTACCATATATAGATGATTTAAAAGTACGGGACTTCAAAAGCATATATAATATTAAAGCATAAAAATGTTAATTATTCATTCTTTGGTAATTTTATTAACTTAATTTTAATTGTAGTTTTATAGAATTTACTTTTAAAGGATAGTTATTAAAATTGGCCCTCACAATTGATTAAAGTGTAAGGAATAGCTTTTGTGAGCCTGAATGAGCTTGTTCTAGCCCACCATTAGACATATGAAGGGTGATGAAGACAGAAAAAGGCACAAAGAAAGTACTAATCATCCCTCATTATGGAAATCAGGAAATACATCCTGAATGGTAATCAGCCTGCAACATTTGGAGGTGCAGAAAAGAGATATCCCATGTACAGGAAGGAGAGCGGTTAGTGGCAGAAGGTATCAGGGTCCAGTCAGGATCTGCTCCAGTGACATCTACAAATGTAAGATTGGGGACCAACCTTTTAGGTCAAACTGAGTCAGATTTCCATTTTGATTAAACTAACAAACTTTAAAGAACATGAAAAACAAGATGCTGTTTCCTATTTGCAGCTTGGAACAATGATTCCAGCAGTAAGGCGGAACATGGAAAGTGGGCGAGGTTGCGAGCAAGAAGTAGCAACTGAGCTCTCAAGCTGATGTTCATCCTCTTGCCTGTCTGTGGTCAACACTCTCCTCCTCCCCCTTCGTCCTCTCCTTCAAACTTGATTCTGTCCACAACATAGTCCATTTCTAATCCCAAATAAATGGGATGTTTTCCATCTACTCATGCAGACTGAGGAGGCTCAAAATATTCTAAGCTCTTCCTCATCTACACTGACTTTATAGAGCTAAAGAAAGATATTTTGTTCACCAGAACATCATTATGCCTAAAAATTTAGGAGATGTCAAATTGTATTTGTTGGAGTTATCAGAGAAAATGGTACTATAGGATTTAAAATACCATCCTAAATTATATAGTGACACATATAGACAATGTTGAGAAATGTGGAGGATATAGAGTAATTTTAGCTTAAGTTATGCAGTCTTTTTAATTTTTATTAATGAGTTGAGCTATTGTATAAATGCACATAAAGTAACAACATGATTAAACCAGAATTAAACCTTCTGGTTTACCCCACATTGCCCACACCCAAGTTTCTTGATTCTTCTATATTTTGCACCTACAAGTGATATAAATGTTTAGATTGTGAATTTTCCAGAATTAAATGATTGCATAAGTACTATTTGGATTGTCAGGGGGGTAAAGAGTTAGCTACACAGTTGATTGTATCCATTCATTCCTCTCTATCCTCCCTCCCTTTGCCCTCCACACTCCTTCTTTACTCTCCCTCACTTATATATAGTTCCCCAATGAGTTTGATAACCTTTCACCCAAGCCTGAGTTTTTCTCTAGCTTCCAAAAATGAGGGAACACATTCAACTCTTAGTCTCTGGGTTTGACTAATTTAACTCAGCATGATTACTTCCATTGCCATCCATTTACCTTCAAAGACTGAAATATCAATGTTTCTAATTGCTGAGGAGAATTCCAGTGTGTGTGTGTGTATGTATATGTATATATATACATACACATACATACATACGTACGTACATACATACATACCACAGCTTTTGCCCCAGTGAGGGGCATCTGGGTTGGTTCCATAATTTAGCTATTGTAAATTGAGCTGCTATGAACATTGATTTTGTTGTGTTGCTGAAATGTACTGATTCTAACTCCTCTGAGAAAATACCCAGAAGAGGGATAGCTGGGTCATATGGTGGATACATCCTTCCTTGACTTTTTCAGGATTCTCCACACTGTTTTCCAAAGTGGCTGTACCAGTCTGCAGTTCCACCAACAGTGTGCTAGTATTCCTATCTCCCTGAAACCCCTTCAGCATCTGTTAATGGTCCTGTCCCACATTAGCTTATCACATGAACCTCTGGCTGGGGGTGGGAGCAGACAGGGCTGAGCTAGGCTCCCCTGTTCTCCACTAACCAGAATACCCCTGAGCTAAGTGAAGACTAGGCCTGTCCCATGCCACCTTTTCTGAGTTCAGCCTCTGAACCGTGGCTGGCTCCTGGCAGAATTGTGGAGTAGCCAGCTCTGCACTGCTCCTTCCCTCCTGCCAGAGAGTCTGTTCAAAATGACTCCTAATTCTCTACTTGGAGGCATCTGAGAGACAGTTTCCCCCTTTACACAGTGGAGGTGCAGTAGGTGTGTTTCCAGTTGACCCCAATGCACACTTCCTTATAAAATTCAGCTTCTCTGTGGCAGATCAGATCTCAAGTAAGGTTCAGCTCCTCCCTCCCTCCCTTGTTGATTGGTAGCAGTGGTGGTCACAGCTGTCTTGACCCTGCTGGTATGAATACAATCCCTCTTCTCCACTTGCTGCGCTCAAATTTCTGATCCTTAAAAAATCTTCCCTAACTATTGCTGAGTTGCGGTGATGATTTTCCCCTAAATGCACCCTGCAGCAATGAAGCTGTCCTGGAGATTTTTCATGTGGTCATGGAACCAATTGAGAAGCAGCCTTTCTGCAGCTCACCATCTTGGAATCCCTAATTATGTAGTCTTTACATGACAAAACCACATACCAGTCAATATAATCCAATGGGTTTTCTTTTCCAACAGTGCCAGCCCTAGCTTTTTTTGTGTGTGCAGTTGACATTGGAGATGAAAGACTTGTGACTTCAGAGGACAGAGAAGAATATGAACAGTCCTGCTTCTGGGACACTTTCCAGATCATGACTTGAGGCTATGGTTTTCCTGCCACCACTCCAGACCCTGCTGTTTTTTGTTGCCTGCAAAATCTGCCCTTTAGTTTATATATAGGCATTTGGAGGAACTGCTTGGTCACCTAAGTTCATTTGAGGAGATTAGCATTTCTAGACAATTTTGGTGCCTGATGATGTAACGAAACAAAATCAGGAGTGAGCTTTTAATTTCAAAATAGCAGAATCCAATTTTTAGTCTTCCTAAATCTCTGCTTCCTGGTTATAGGATTTCGTGAGGAAAATGGTTGCCAGTGAGGCAGGCTGCAGGTATC
Source organism: Aplodontia rufa (assembly GCA_004027875.1). Classification (NCBI taxonomy): domain Eukaryota; kingdom Metazoa; phylum Chordata; class Mammalia; order Rodentia; family Aplodontiidae; genus Aplodontia; species Aplodontia rufa. The sequence goes on along the minus strand of PVKS010005442.1, from coordinate 67,357 downwards.
ATCTTCAGAGTTGAAACAAATAAATGAACAAACTCTTAATACAAAGTTGACACTGAAAGGATGGAAAAGAGAAAAAATGAAACAAAATAGCCTGTCCCTCTCTGCAAAAAAACAAAACAAAACAAAACAAAACCAAAAAACATTTGAACATATATTCATGCTGAAAATAATAAAAAAATTGAAGTTACAACAATGAGATTTCTTATATATGGTTTAGTGAATATATAAAATTGAGAGTTCACTAAAATATATACATTCCTAAACTGTCATTGCAGTAAGACTGTTACAATATGCCTGAATGGCCTAAAATGTTAATGTAGTTGCAGATACGTCAGTACCTAGAACTGGCATTCATAACAGCTATATAATGTTGCCTCTTGAAAACCTGCTACATGTCGTTGCTCTTTTATGACTGGTTTATTTAAAATTTTATTTTCTATAAAACATATTGGATCTTAGTGTCTTCAAGATAATACAAACCAAAAAAAAAAAGACCCTTATTCTCTCATGTTGCTTTTAGTAATGAAAGTTGTATCAGCAGTTAAACATTTATTCACCCCATTCCATTCCCCCAAACCATTTGTGGCAGCTTACCACAAAAATCAAGTAAATTTAGAAGGACCATAAAAGGATAGAAAGTCATGAGCAGGAAAAATAAATTGTAATAAGAAATCTACAATATGAGAAGAAAAGTAGGATAATAATGTAGAAACTAACAAACTCTATGGAAGGAACTGTAGAGCTGCAAAATGTATCTGTTGAACTTGGAGACGAAAGGGAAAGAGCTGTGATCCATTCCATAGATTTTATTGACTTCATGCTAAGGGTTGTTTTCCACATGTGGCTGCATGGGGGTTCTGCTGTGAAGTGCTAAGATGTACACATGAAAATGTCATCGTGTCCCTTTAAGTACACTTCAGGTGGAGCTGAGACTGCTTTCTGGCAGCATTTTTTCTCAATAGGTTGATGTAGATGACTTTAGTTTGAATCTATTTCAGGCATCCCACAATATCCATCCAGTCTTTAGTTTCTAGAACTCATACACCTATTTTTTTTTTTTTTTTGAGAGGGACAGTGAAAGGGGAAGTCAATTTTATTTAGTTTTTCATGGCTCTGACACTTTCTTGTGTAAGTGGTGCTGGGGTTCAAACCAAGGTCCTCACCCATGCCAGGCAAGCCCACTGAGCCTCCACTCCAGCCCACCCACTGTCGTTTTAAACTTGTATTTTATTTGTAACTGGAAAATAATAATTGTATATATTTAGGGGATACAATGTAATGTTTCCATAAATGTGGGGCTCATACCCTTTATCCTTTGCAGTAGCTTAGGACACGAAGGGGTCTACCTGTGGTGTTGGATCCAGCTTTCTGGCACCAGAGGTGGGAGGGAGGCTGGCCTTGAATGGGGAGGTGGGGGGGGGACAATGGAATACATGTTGTCTATTCTCCCACTGCCTCCATACCTTAGTGATTTGCATGCCAGTTGCTATAAAATTCAGCCTGGAGCTGCCTCCATGATTCCTTTGCCTGCCTGCTTTGGACTGTGGCTGTTTTTTCAGGCTGCAGTTGTGATGAGGCAGAAAGTGAATCCTTAGTGTGTCAAGACCAGCTGAGCAACCCACAGACTCATCTTAGCATGGGTCCATGGAGAGAGGGGATGGAAACAGAGTGTACAAATCTGACTGCAGGTAAACTGAACAATGGTTCTTTACTATGACTTTGGAGGTGTATAGAGAAGTAGATTTTTGGTTACATATCTCTCTCACTTTCCTAGCTGTCTATCCATGTATCGTTTTCATCTGAGGATCTTTCAGATTTTTCTACTTTAACATTTTTTAGTTTTGTTTTTTTTTTTTTGAACCCAGGGGTCCTTTACCACTGAACTAAATCCCAAGCCCTTTTAATATTTTAAATTTTGAGATAGGGTCTCACTGAATTACCAAGTGCCTTGCTAAATTGATGAGGCTGTCATTGAACTTGTGATCCTCCTGGTTCAGCCTCCTGAGTTATTGGGATTACAGGTATGTACCATCATGCCTGCCTCTTCTTTAGTTTTATTTAACCTATGGTTCTTTTTGGTGTCTCTCTCCCTTTCTGTATCTCATTTTATGTCTACTAGTCTGTTTCTCTTCTGTCTCAGTCTCTGTCTCTCTCTTTCTCCTTTCTGTCCTTCCCTCCCTCTCTCCCTACCATAACCCTACTTGGTCTTCCTCCTGTATATCATCTCCTTCCGCATCATTCTCTCTGCTTTCTCCAACCTTTCTTATTCAAAATTTGCCCTCTGTAAGTTTTTGTAATTAAAACATCTGCTTGTGGAAGGAGAGAACAACTCTAAATATTAAGTTATCTTTTCTGACACACATCAAGTCCAAGTTCTTGCTCTACCTAAAGGCAAATTTGCAGCTGAATTTGACTACATCTACTCTTAACAGTAGTTGGATAAGAACAGACAGCATATGCACACACCAGATATTACAGAAGAAAAGGAGCCTATTTGAAATGGCAGAAATTAAGAAACAAAAAGTAGAAAATATTTCCTATACACAACACACCTACCTACTACCTTCACTCAAATTGGGGACCTGCCATCAGCTTCCAGTCAGCAGCAAGCAATTTGAGGAACCATCATCCCTTGATTTTTGTGAGGAGAAGCATCCCTGGCCACATGCAGAATGGCTCAAAAATTGTAGAAAAGGACATGAGGAGATTTGTGCCTTTGATGAGGCTACTGAGGCAACTTGTACCTTAATGACAGATGGTTTTGGCTTTTTTTTTTTTTTTTTTTTGTCAGCACAAAAGGTGAAAAGCCAACCCATAAGGTCTGAGGTGAAGGATGGGAAAGAACAAGCCATTCGTACACTGACCTTTCAAACTGTCACAGATGAGACAGTTCCTGCATGGTGGGGCATGCATCCCAAATGAGTCTCCTTGAAAGCAGTTGTGTGTGGAGCAGAGGCACCGTGGACTAAATCAATAGGCTTTTGATGACCCAGGAGGGGCCAAGTGTGCTACCGCAGACACCTAGAGCGATGGATGGCCCGGATGGCTTCAACACGAGCCTAGGTCATTATCTTTATTTGAACTAGATTTTGATAAAAGGAAAAGATTTAATCACTGATTTGTAGGCCAAGAGCAGTTTGCCCAGAGTTGTTATTAGTAGGAAATCAATGCAGAAATGTCAGTTGAGGATGAAGCTCCTTGGCACACTTCTGCGTATTCACCACGTTAAGAGGCATCTGTGACCTGCCCTTCAGAGCCAGCTCCCAAGTTGCTGTGTTTCACCTGAGTTTTTAAAATTCACATTCAAAAGTCACTTCAAATTCAGTTCGAATTCACTTCACATTCATTTTGAAAATAAGCAATTTTTATTTTCTGTTTTCCTTCCTTTCACTGTCCTCCCTCCTTTGCTTTTTTCCTTCTTTCCACGTTCTTTTACTCTGCTTCTGCTTATCTGACCCACTTACATGAATCGCACATGTTTTGTAAGTCCTTGGTGCTCAACTTTTGTACCTCCGGTAATGAGTTTCACAGCTAGGCAGACCCCTCTGCCTTTCTATATTCCTGGTGACATTATAGCAGTATGCAGTCTTTGGTTGTCTTAAAAAAAAAAAAAAAGAAAAAGAAAAAGGAAAAAATCTCCAGAGTCCTTGAAAGTCAAAATGCAAGTTTTATTTGGTGTAGATTTCTGGAGGATTGGATAACATTAAATGTACTGTAACAGTCATAATTGAAGATGAATGTGTGTGCACTGACAGTTCAGTGATACGAAAAACACTTGGGTGTCTTCGCCAATGAGTGCATCATGAATGGTCCTCATATTTCTTATTTTCATGTGTTCATGAAAATAACAGCCCAACTCACCAGGTGCTCTCGGTTACAGAATCCGTGCTATCCATGCATTTTACATAGATTATCTCATTTATTTGCAATAATTCTACGTAGCATTATTGTCTACATTTAATTGTTTTCACTTTAATGATAAAACTGAGGTTGGGAAGTCAAGTCACTTTCCGAAGGTTACGAAGTCAGTGGGTCATGATTCCATACAAATATGCCCAACTATCAATTGGTGCCTTTTAACCATTTTGTTCTGCTGTGATCACTCTTGAACCTACTGATCATACTATTTCAATTAAATTTTCAAATATGTATGGAACATAGTTTTATGTAGCCCTTTTCTTAGTCACTGGGGTCATTGAACTCTAAGGACAAGGAACCCTTATTGTGGTAGGCAAATAAAAAAGTGAACATGGGTTGTCACACAGGGAACTGTATAATAAAGAAGCACCTATACGTTAACTAGAGGTGGTTCACATCAGGAGACGACCAATGAAATCGTGGTTATTTTCAAAATGCTTATTTTCAAAATGAATGTGAAGTGAATTTGAACTGAATTTGAAGTGACTTTTGAATGTGAATTTTAAAAACTCAGGTGAAACAGAGCAACTTGGGAGCTGGCTCTGAAGGGCAGGTCACAGTATACTTACTGTGTTGGCCAGGCAAGCAGAAGTGGGGACAATGGCACTCCAGAAAGGAAAGGTATGTGCAGCAGCACCTACTGGTAAAATAGAACAAAAAACCAAGAAGGGTAGAGTGCTCTTTGACTTACAAAGGGTTACGTCCTGATGCATCCACCACTATTTACAGATACTGAAAGCTGATCATGCATTGAATTCACCTGACCTACCCAACCTCCTAGCTCAGTGAGACGGTACACTCTAGGAGGTTGTTTCCTCTTGTGAGTGCATGACTGAGTGCTTTGGTTTATTGCCACCACCCAGCATCATGAGACTATTGTACTGCATAACAGTGAATCAGGAAACAAAAAAATAAAAAATATTAAAATTTACATACTCAATGTCTTTTTATTACCACGTTAACTGTAGACATTAATGAGTTTCACCATATTTCCATATATGCATAGTAAGCCTTTGTCCTATTCATCCACCCTTCTTCCACTCTTGCCCCCCTCCACCTCTTCCCGTTCCCAGTAATTACTATTCTACTTTTTTTTTTTTCATTTCCACATGAGAGAAAATGTGATATTTGTCTTTCTCTGGCTTATGTCATTTACATGATGTCATCCAATCCCATTTTCTTTTGTGCAAATGAGTACTTGATTCTTTTTTAGGGCTGAATAATACTTCATAGTATATTTATATACATTTTTTTCTGTCCATTCTTCTGTTAATGGGCACACAGACTGATTCCATATCTTGGCTATTGTGAATAGTACTATAATGAACAACAGCATGCAAGTATCGCCTTTGTATACTGACTGCATTTCCTTTGGATATATACCTAGGAGTGGGAGTGCTGGATCATATGGGAGGGAGTTCTACTGTTAGTTTTGTGAGGAGCCTCCATACTGTTTTCCATAATGGCTACTGTAACTCACATTCCCACCCACAGCATACACTTTCCTTTTTCTCCATATCCTTCTGAGTATTTGCTATTTTTATTTATTCTTTTGATACTAGACACTCTGAGGTGATATAGCATCTCATAGTTTTGATTTGCATTTCCTGATGGCTAGCAATATTGAGTATTTTTTCGTTTATTTTTTGGCCATTTGTATTTCTTCTTTTGAGAAGTGTTCATTAAGATCCTTTGTTCAGTTTTATTTGAATTACCTGTCTTTTGTTAAGTTCCTTCTTTATTCTGAATATGAACCCTCAGATGAAGAACTGGCAACTATATTATTTCACTCTGTAGGTTCCCTTCACCTGTTGATTTTTTTTTCTTTTCTGTGTAAAACTTAGCGTATTGTTATCCCGTTTGTCCATTTTTGCCTTTGTTTCTTATGTGTCTGGAGTCCTATCCAGAAAATAATTGCCTATACCATCATCTTGAAGTGTTCCTCCCTGAGTTTCAGGCCTTACAATAAGGTCTTTGATCCGTTTTGAATTCGTTTTTGTTCAGGGTGAGAGAGGTGAAGTTTCAATCTGCATGTGGATGTCTAGTTTTCCAGACCCATTTGTTGGAGAAGCTTCCCTTTCTCCAGTGTCTGTTTTGGTCACCTTTGTCAAGAATCAGTGCTTGTAGATGCATCAGTTTGTTCTCCATGTTCTTTACTTGGTTTGATTGGTCTGAGTTTCTGTGCCAATATCATGCTGTTTTGGTTACCGTAGTTCTGTAGTGTACCTTGAAATTGGATATTGTGATGCTGCCTCTAACTTTGCTATTTTTGCTCAATATTGTTCTGGCTTTTTGGGCTCTTCTTTACTTCCATATAAATTTTAAGATTTTATTTTTCTAGATGTGTGAAGAGCTGACCCCCACCCCAGGGATCAAAGAATATAAAAAGATGGGGATTGCATATAATCTGTCAGCATGGGTGGTTTTCTCACCTTTTAGTGTCTTCTTCAATTTCTTTCATCAGTGTTTTATAATTTTCATTATAGAGGTCTTTTACTTCCTTAGTTAAGTTTATTCTGGAGTTGCTTGTTTTTGTGACTATTGCGAATGAGTTTGATTCATGGGCTCAGTATTGGTGTATAGAAAAGCTATTGAGTTTTGTAGGTTGATTTTTGCCTCGTGCTACATAACTGAATTTACTTTCGGTTCTAGTATTCACTTGGTGGGGTCTTTAGGTTTTTCTCCATATAGAACTATATCATCTGCATAGGGATAACTTGACTTTCTCTTTGCCTAGTTATATATCTTTTTTTCCTTTTTGCCTAATGGGTATGATTAAAATTTATACTATTACATTGAATAAGAGCAGTAAGAGTGAATACCCTTGCTTGTTCTTAGAGGATGTGGTTTCCATCTTTCCCCACTCCGTATGATGTTGGCTATGGGATTGTCATATATAGCCTTTATTTTGTTAAAAATATGATCTTTCTACAACTACTTTGTCCATGGTTTTTATCATGAAGGGGTGATAAATTTTATCAAATGTTTTTTCTACCTCTAAGGAAATAATAATATATGATGTATTGTATTCATTGATTTGAGTATGAAGAACCACTCTTGCATCCCTAATATTGAAGGAAATCAACCTGATCATGTATGATATATTTGAAGTGATGTTGAATTTGATTTGCTAATATTTTGTTGAGTCATTTTCTTTTTAGCTTTTTCAAACATTCTTTATTTCTTCCTCTCATATTTATCTTTTGTGGCTTACTGTGTTGATAATGTTTGATTCTTTCCTATTTTTTTTGTATGTCTACTCTTCTAGCTGGATGTATACTTCTATTTCTGTCTTTGTGTAGTTATCTTTATTTCATATCTGTATGCAATTTTTGTAAGACTGCTTTATTAGTTCCCTCAGTTTTTGCTTATCTTGGGAGGTCTTTAGCTCTCTTCTATTTCTGTTTTTTTAAATTTTTATTCAGTAATCACAGTCTTACAATTAGGAGGGATTCATTGTCAAACAATGAAGAACAAGAGTAATGACTGAACAAGCCAATACTGGTGGCAGACCATGGTTTGTCCCCTTGGGTTCCCCATGGTTCCATGTTTCCCCCTACTTAAGCCCCAAGTTAATTGGACTTCTCCTGGAAGTCAGAGGTTCCCCTCGGATTAGATTCCCCTATACTACCTCCCTCTGGTTTCACTGATGTCCTTCCTATTCCCTTACCCCCTCTCTGCTCCCCTCCCTACATCCCCCAGGAACCTAGGCAAGGTTCCCCGTGATGGTGTAAAAATTCATACATGTTGAGGTAATTGTTAGGTTAGCCATCTATCGTACTGTTTCCACTTGAATTCTAGCTTTGACAAATGAGAGAAAACATTTGGCCCTTGAGTCTCTGAGTTTGGGATACTTCACTTAGCAAAATTTTTTCCATCTCCATTCATTTGGTTGCAAAAGCCATAATATCGTTTCTCTAATAGCCAAGTAGTATTCCATTCTATGTATATCCCCCCCCCCAAAAAAAAAAGACCTTCAGGGCTGGAGCAGTGTCTTGGTGGTTGGAGCACTTGCCTGGCAAGCACTAGGACCCAGGTTCAGACTCAAGCTCCATATATACACAACTATCAGAATGACAAAAGCCAGAGGAAAAAGTCGATTCTCTCTCTCTCTCTCCCCCTCTCTCTTTAAAAAATGTAGCTTCATATGTACAGTATTCTTTACTGGTAGTTATTTTCTTTCCAAACTTGAAGTATGTATTCCCATTTCCTCCTGTCCTGTAGGTCCCCTTTACTTTTGGAAATTTGATTTTAATATGTTGCGGTGAAGTTCTTTTATGATTGTGTCTATTTGTGGTGTTATAAGCCTCCTGTACCTGGATGTCCATGTCTGTTCCAAGATTTGCAAAGTTTTCTGCTATTGTTTCGTTGAATATGTTCTCTGTTCTTAACATTTATTTCATCACTTTTGGATATGCCAGTGATGTGGATATTTGATTATTTAATGGTGTCTCAAATATTTGAATGCTCTATTCTTATTTTTCATTTTTTATCTGTCTGAATGTGATATTTTGAAAGACCTGTTGTCAAGAGCTGATATTCTTTTTCATTTGCTGTAGTTTATTGTTGAACCTTTCCATTGGATTTTTCATTTTACTTTTAAGCTCTTTGTTTTCAAGATTCTGTTCACTTCTTTTTCAAAATCTCCCCCATTTGCTGAATTTCTTTCATATCCTGCATCATCATCTTAATTTCTTTTAACTATTAATCCATATTCTCTTAGATGAGATTGAAAATTAAAAATCATTATTTTGATTTATCAGACATTTCATCCATTTTTACATCTTTGGAATCTGTTACTAGAGAGTTATGATTTTTTTTTAAAGAGAGGGAAGAGAGAGAGAGAGAATGAATTTTATTTAGTTTTTTTATTGCTCTGACAGTTGTATGTGGTGCTGCGGTTCGAACCGGGTCCTCATGCGTGACAGGCAAGCACCGTAACCACTGAGCCACCACTCCAGCCCGAGAGCTAATGATTTTTAGAAGTATCACATTTACTTATCTTTTCATACTTCTTATGTTCTTTTGTTGAGATTTTACATATTTGGTGGAACTGGTATCTATAACTTTTTGGGGATGACTTTCTTAGTAAGAGGCTATCTCCTGAATATTTGTCTTGGCATACTGGTTTGTTATGCAATGTTGAGTTTATTACCAATCTGGAACCATAGTGTAATCTCTCTGTAGCTTCGTTGGCTGTGATTAATTAATTTGGGCACAGGGAGCATTGTATTAGAGTTGGAGCAACCAGCTGTGTCTGCAGGTCATAAAAAAATGAGGACATTCCAGCAGTTCTGGCAGGTGTGGGACAGACAGTAGAATACATGGAGTATATATTGTGTTGTTCCTCCTACAATGGTGGAAATGGTCCTTGTCAGGTAATGGGGAGTTTCCTCAGGCACTGTTATTTTGACTCTGTTACTTCTTTTAAAGAGAAAAGGATGGGGGTGGGGAGAGGAAGATAGAAAGAGAATGAATCAATTTTTATTGAGTTTTTCACATGGCTTTCGTTGCTCTGACACTTAGTTGTGTACATGGGTGCTGGGGTTTGAACCCGTGTACTTGTGCATGCTGGGAAAGTGCTGTAACCGCTGAGCTACTGCTCCAGCCCCAGGTTCTGTTACTTTTAAGGGTTTCCAGTGGTGGCTACCAGTAATGGTGATGAGTCTGAAGCATTTCTTCTCCGACTAGGTACGGTGCAGAGGCGAAATGACAGCACTTCCTTGGTAGTACTCACACCTGGCCCTGTCAGGGGTGCATGTGAGGCAATGGCTGAAAATGGGACCTGCATACGTGCAGTGGCAACCGTACTTGTTGTGTTCCTCACTGTTGCCGCCGTGCACATGCTTGTCCAGGAGCCTTGCACACCTCAGGGAAGAATGATCACTGTGGAGCTTTTTTCTCCAATTATTTCAGTGTTGCTACCCACCAGGTATTAAGCAGGAATGATTACAGCTGGAGCTAAATTTTTTCTTCCTGCTGAGGTGCTTAAAGTTGTGCAAAAGAGTGGAACAAGGGCACAGGACAGCATTCTTTCTGGAACATCTTAGGCTGTGTACCCTGGGGATAAGGGTACCAGTCAAAGCCACTGCATTATTTGACTTCCGCAGCACATCCTTGCGGGTGGGTGGCAGTGGAACATAGAGTTCTTTCCCTGACCTATGCGTGATTGACACCCATGCACAGTGCTGGCAGGAGGGATGGCAAGAATCATGTGGGTGGCCTCTTTGAGTTCTGGTAGCACAGTAAAACCACAGGTGCATGGTAACACGCCTGGTCTCAGGGCAGTTTCCTGCCTCCTTCTCTGTGCTGTAACTCATCTACCCTGCAGGGCTGTTTTTACATCCCAGCCTCAGCATGTGTGAGTTAGTCTGGAATGCCAAGGTTGTTTCATGAGGCAGCTACCAACTCAGCCAGTGCAGTGGAACGCTTTTGGGCTATACAGATGGAGTATGCAGGGGCTTTGACCCACAGAATAACCCAGGCTCAGTTAACATGTCCCTTTTCCTGATGGCATCTCGCTACAGCATCCCGAGTTTCCGTGGGAGATAATGTGAAATCCTTTTCCAAACAAGGCTACTGTATAGATTTCTGGTTACTTATCTAGTTAGGCTGCAAGCCTCTGAGGGTTGTGACCCTTTCCAATAGTGAGGATTGTCAATATTCATGCTGACAAAGGTTTTTGTCCTTACCCCAGAGAGGGGAGACTCCCTCGTTCCTGCCATGGAGCTGGGGCAGCAGGTGCCAGAATGTCTTTTTTCTCTTACTATGTTTCCCAAGTCTCTTGAAATTCCACTATTTGAACTTTCTTCTATCGATTTCCAATGTTCTCCCATGCTCACATTTTTCATTATGAAGCTGTACACCTGTTGCTTTAGGTTTTTGTGGACAAACAGGCGAGTTTTGGGTGCTGCTATCTAGCTGTCTTGTTACACAAATTCAAAATTTGAAATACAATTTGTACTAAATGGGTGTTGCTTTCACACTGTTTTAAAGTCAAAAAGTTATAATGTGGGGATCATCTGCAGTTGGGTACTGCTGGGCCATAAAGGATTTCTAGGGGAATGGTGGGAGTGAGGCTTCATGATGGCATGGGCTTGGCTGAGTATTGGACTGAACTTGAGAAGGAGTGGCTGGAACGAAATGAGCTCCCTCAGTAGGACGCTGTAATGGCAAGTAAAGGGAGAATGAACTAGGCTACAAGAAGGCAGTGCTGAGAAGATCTGTGACAAGTCAGATGCAGACAAGAGGTCAAATAAGATATGTGCTGTGCATAACAATTAGGTATAACATGGGGATTGCTAATGGTCTCAGACGGTTGTTTACTTAGTTATTTGTTAGCTTCACTGGGTAAAGATTGTAGGCAGAACGTGGTTGACGGTAGAGCTTTATAATGGGAGAGATATGTGGGAGGTTTTCTAGTGAATACACTTGCTAATAATTTGGAAGCAGACATGAATTTCATATCCTGGTGGTCAATGGACTTTCTGTTTCACTTGATTTCTCTTGAGTCTTCATTTTCTCACAATAGATGAGAGAATAGAAACCAATGGATTATTATATAGAATAAGTGAGATTGTAAGTGAATTATTGGATGAAAAGAGCTTTGCCTATGCTTGGCCTGAGAATTCAATAACAGCAATTTCAATATTTTAATTTTGAAAATGGTCAAATATTGGAAGAAGAAAACATGCATAAAAACCACTATTGCTTTGTTTTAACTTAGAATAAAGCTGCCTTCATGAGAAATGTTGAAGAGAAGAGAGGATAATCTGTCTTGAAGAAGATGAGTTAGGTTTACATATTTTTCTCCTCTTGAGAAATTAAGATAAATTATGCATACAGTGAAATGCACACACATTGTATAGTACTATGAGTTTTGACAAAAGCTTACATCCATGTAATTCAAAATCATTTCAGACTTAGGTATGATGGTACATACCTGAGCCTGAGGCAGCACAAATTTGAGACCAGTCTCAGCAATTTAGCAATACCCAGTCTCCAAATAAAAAGTGAAAAGTTCTGGGGACATAGCTCTGTGGTTAAGTACCACCCCTGGATTAAATCCCCTAAACACACATACATACACACACACACACACAGTGAAGGAAAAAAAAAACCCTTTATGTATATGGGCTGTTCTAGTACATTAGAAAATTTTCTCGTCAGTTGTCCTACCTCCAAAGGCAACTGCTGTTTGATTTCTGTAACCACAAATTAGTTTTTACTATTCTAGAATTTCTGGAGTCAAAGAGTGAATATTGTTTTTTTTTCCTGGCTTCATTCAGACTAATATTTTTGAGATTTATCCATATGGTTTCATACATTGATGCTTTATCCTTTTTTTATATAAGAGAGAAAGGGATAGTGAGAGAAACAAGGAATCAATTTTAGTTTTTCATGTGGCTTGTTTTTTGCTCAGACAATTTGTTGTGTATGTGGTACTAGGGTTCAAACTCGCATCATTACGCATGCCAGGCAGGTGCCATAACCACTGAACCACATTTCCAGCCTGGCTTTATACTTTTTTTTTTTTAATTGCTGAGTGTGAATAGATTGACTATTATCTATGCTGCTTCTTAAATATTTTTATTTCTTTTTTAGGCTTTTTTGAATAAAGCTTCCATGAACATCCCTGTACAACTTGTGTTGTATATGAAATTGTTCCATACCCAAATCATGTAATATTTTTCTGTTTGGTTTTTCCTAGGAGCTTTATAGTTTAGCTTTTATATATGGGTCTTTTATTCATGAAGATTTGATTGTTGCATATAGCTGGAGTTTCATGTAGAGCTTAAATTTGTTTCCATAATACTACTATGTGCTTCAGTGTAATATTTGAAAAGACTTTTCTGCACTGGATACTTTAATGAATTTTTTTTTTCACTTTGGCTTTCAGGAATCTGACTGATATTTCTGTGTGTTTAATATATGTATATTGTTTGGGGTTCACTGAGCTACATCTAAGGATTGATATTTTGTTTAATAGATTTGGAACATTTTAAGCCACTATGTCATTGATTACTTGTTTCTCTTCCAATTTTTCTTCCTTCTAGGATTTTAGTTACTCATGTGTGAGACTATCCAATGTCTCACAGATCACTTTGGTTCTATTAGTATTTTTAACCTTTTTTCTCTGTCCATCTGCCAATTCTGTAACTTCCATTGCCCTGTATTTATCAACTGTTTATTCTGCAATATCAGTCTCCTGTTAGGCCCATAAGACAGTTTTATCAAATATTATATTTTTTAGTTTATAATTTCCATTTAGTTCATTTTCGTGGATTCCATCAATTTACTGAGAAACTTAATAAGCATATACATATATATAAATAACAGGCACATATATTATAAAATATTGACAAATTACAAATTATGCATTATATACAGTTATATATGTACATCATTTTTTATTTTTTATTGAGAAATTTATTTGTTGAATAATCATACAAGTTTTTAACAAAATAATATAAAATGTATATAGATTCTGAAGATTAGATTTATCCCCAAGAGTGCCCCCCCAATTACCTAACCTTACCCCTCCCTTCCCCTTCCCACAACATCTCTAAAAATGTATTAGGTTGTAAACCATTACACCTTATCTGGATTTAACACATGATAATAGACCACCTTTCTCAATGGCCAGGGTCTAGTTCCAGCCTTCACAGATGAGTGAATACGTTCGACCCTTGGTTCTCTGGGTTATGCTGATTTCACTCAGCATAATTTCTTCCATAACCATCCATTTACCTTCAAAGGCTGCAATATCATTGTTTCTAATTGCTGAGTAGAACTCCATGGTATATATGTACCACAGTTTTTGGATCCATTCATCCAGTGAGGGACATCTGGGTTATTTCCATAATTTAGCTATCGTAAATTGAGCTGCTATGAACATAGATATTGCTGTGTCACTGTAATGTGCTGATTCTAAATCCCCTGGAAAAATACCTAGTAGAGGAATAGCAGGATCATATGGTGGGCTCATCCCTAGTTTTTTGAGGATTCTCCACACTGCTTTCCAGAGGGGCTGTATCAGTCTGCAGCTCCACCAGCAGTGTGTTAGTGTGCCTATCTCTCCACAGCCCCTCCAGCATCTATTATTGTTTATTTTCTTCATCTTTGCCATTCTGACTGGTGTAAGGTGATATCTTAATGCAGTTTTCATTTGCATTTCTCTGATTACTAGTGATTTAGAGCACTTTCTCATGTATTCATTGGTTGGATCAATGTCCTCTGGTGAGATGTTTCTGTTAAGCTCTTTGGCCCATTTATTAATTGGGTTGTTTATGTTTTTGTAGTTGAGGTTTTTGAGGATTTTGTAGATTCTGGATATGAGGCCCCTGTCAGAGGAATCATAGCCCATGATTCTCTCCATTTCTGTAGGAAACCTCTTGACTCTTTTGTTTGTTTCCTTGGCAGTGCAAAAGCTTTTTAGCTTTATGGCATCCCATTCACTGATTTTTGACTTTACTTCCTTCACTTTAGGAGACACGTTGAGAAAGCCTTTGCCTACTTCCAAATGCTGAAGTGTTGGACCTAATTTGTGTTCCATCAGTTGCAAGGTAGCTCGTTTAGTTCCTAGCTCCTTAATCCATTTTGATTTGATTCTCGTGCAAGGAGAAAGATATGGGTGTAATTGCAACTTTCTGCAAGTGGCTGTCCAGTTTGTCCAGCACCATTTGTTGAAGAGGCTGTAAATTTCACTGGCATTACCCTCCCTCTGTGACTCCCAATTATATACGTCATTTTTAAAATTAGTGAATGTATGTAAAGGTTGTTTGAAAATCCTATTCTTCTAATTCATATATTTGTTATTTTTTTGTGCCTGTTTCCATTGACTATTTTTTCTCTTGATTATGAAGGAAAGCAAAATATTTCGTTATATGGTAATCATAATATAGATATTGCCTTGATTTAACTTGACATAGCCACAGGCAAACTTGATATATGTTGGCATCATTAATTTATTCCAATTCACAGCTTAATGTCCCAGTAACAATTGTTCTGGCCTAAATTAGTGTAGTATAGAAACCTCAGCTCTATGCAAGGGAATGTAAAAGTGATTACACATGATCATGCAAAGCAATAATGCCTAAATATTTGTATTTGGACTCTGTTTTATCTTGTTGAACTGAGAATTCTGAGGTTAAGAGCAGATGCATCGAATAGATAAGTCTTGGACAAAACTTGAACCTGTATATTTATAATCAGAAGGGAGGAAGTGTAAACAGCAACGTTTTAAAAGGGTTGATACCAGCAATAGACACCTAAACAAAGCACAAGCTATTCTTCTCAATTCCTCTTCCTACTTACCTTTTAAGCATTTGAAGAGTTTGTATTACAGCAAAGAACTCAAAATTCCTTCTCCAAATTTGTTTAATCACCATGGTGAGAAGACAGCTGTTTTTGCATAACATCCCTTCATTAATTTATTCAGGTAGCTGGAGCGGTGGCTCAGCAGTTACGGTGCTTGCCTGGTATGAGCAAGTATGCGGGTTCAAATCCCAGCACCATGTACACAAATAAGCATCAGAGCAATGAAAGCCATGTGAAAAACTCAATAAAAATTGATTCTCTCTCTCTCTTTCTCTTAAACAAAATGTATTCAGTACTTATTAGATACCTGACATGGCTTGGCACTTGAATAGACATTGTGATGGGTGGACACAGACTTGATGATGATCTCCCTGGAGTCTAGAAGTAGCGTATTTTCTGATACTGTTAATTCGGCAGCTGTGTGGAAACTACCAGGTCCTCCAATGAGCCACCTTTGCTTCCTGATCCCAAGACTTCCTTCCTGGCAGACAGTCATATTTCTTAGTCTTGGTACTACATAATCTCAATCTCACATTCTTTCTGTAAGAAATGAGAATGGAGATAAGCCTGTAGGTATAATATTTTGAGTGTAGCTTTACAGTTGTTTTCATCCTTCTGTTTTAACCGGGATAGGAAGGAAGGTGGGTCTTCTATCACATTCCACACATAACACTGTGGGATTCCATTTCAAGTTATAATGATAGTATAAGCTGTACATTGAAAGACAGCCAATAGCATCCATCTCTTTAAATAAGTATGCTGCAGGGCTGAAATAACTTTGGCTTTATTGCTTTTAAACTTCATGAAGCCTGGGTTAAGCTCTTGGCTACGTTACATCTGAGAAATACAGACCTCATTTCACCTGCTCCACACTACAGCTGCAGTTTTATTTGGAAAATTGATGAGGGCATTAAGTTCTGAACTTGTGTTGATTCTAATGTAAATAAATGGCATCATAACTTCATACTTGGGAGTGCCACTAATCCAGACCTTAAAATTAAGGGTTATCTTGTTGATTGGGAGAAAATTAAGGCAATCAACTTTCAAGGCTTTAATAAATGAGATTGAGCACTTAAAAATCATCTTCAAACTGGCTTTAAAAGTAGATGACTAGAAAATCAATGGCAGTAATACATACCCATGCAAACAGAATGGTGCATATTTATTTTCAAGGATATTTCCTTCTGTTGTTTGCCTTAAATTTATGAATAAGAGACTTAAAAGCAATTATATGAAGTATTGAACATATTTTACTAGGAAAATATTCACTATTGCAGTTAATATAAGAAGATATAAGTAGAGCCATGAAAAGTTGAATTTTCAACAAAGTGATAATTTAGGCTCAGTAGAACTAATGTAAATTTATGAAATCAAAGGATATATAAGTGTTCCCCCAGAAGTTAGAGGTGCAGAAGGCTCAGTCATATTCCTATATATAATATTGGCATGTGTGTATCCTTGTATACTTGTGTAAAACTTATTAAATAATAAAATATAATGGATTGCCCTTAGAACCTAAGCTCTATAAAATGTTGGGATGCAAATTACTTCATCTCTGAATGCTATCAACACCATCATCCCAGCTTTGATTTTTTGAGTCTGACTATGTGCTGGAGAGATTATGTACGTTTATGAAATAAACATCTATTATTTCGGAGTCTGGTATATTGATTCTGTTTTGCACTAACATCAAAAGGCAAATGAATCTTTTGCTTTTATCGGGGAAGTTTTCATAAGAGGGATATGTATTAGAAAATTTCATGAATAGAAACTGGTGGATGTGAAATAACTTACAAGCACATCATAAGTCAGTATGTGCTTGGGGAACACAACCTGGACACTCCAAGATAGCACTTGTATTTTTTACTGTTTGCTTTTATGTTTGAAACAGATTTGTATGGTACTTCAGAAACAATGTGAGTGTTTAAGCATTACATAAATTTGAGTTTGGAATTGATGCAAATGAAACTTTTAGCACTAAACGATGCATATTGATTGAGGTACATAATAATTAGTGTGCTGTTATAATCATGAAAAATAGTATCAGAATAGTATGCCCTAGATAGTCCTCATTGTCTGTCTTGCCATCACTACTTCTTGAGTCCTTGGACTGAACTGGCCCAGGGGTCCTGGGCCAGAAAGAGTTCTGTTCTAAGTATAATCAGAGTTGTAGTAATCCTAAAAATGATTTCCATTTGTTTTGCATTTACTACATGCCAGACTATTACATACTTAACATGCATAGCTCATTTCATTTTAATAACACAAGTGAGATAAATAGCTGCCGTTTTCAGATGAAAAAGTTGAGGCTGAAGACTTGAATGTGAAGGCAACATAATATAATGGAACAAATGTGAGATTTGGAATTAGATCAACTTTCAAGGCAGGATTTACCACTTATTGTGAGATCTCCAAAAAGTTATTTATATCCTCTCAATTCCAGAGAGGAATGCTAAACCATAGCATAGAATTACTTTTGTTTTCCTGTTAAAATGACACTTTTGGATAATATGCTAACCTAAATAATACCTGAGTTACAGGAGAACATCTGTATACGCTTGCTGCCTCCTCCCTCCACTGCTGGGATCTACTGCATGTAATGTTGATGAGAAGTGTTCAGTCTGGCTTCAGTGAGGTCAAGGAGAAAGTGATCAATGACTTTGTCTATTAGGGAAAGGAGGAAATGGATGGGAAGGGAAGCATATGTATTTTTCCTCTTTACTCTTTTCTCCTAGCAGAGCCCCAGTAAGTTCTTACCATGGCTTTGTGGTAAAAATCAACACATCTACATAAGATTAATCCATTGTAAGACAGAATAGTGGACGAATGACCTCTTAGCATGGAACAAAGTGTACTGGTCTCAAACACCTCCCCGATTTGATGATTCTCTAGGAAGACTCCAAGAACTCAGCACATAGTCATATTTATGTCTGATTTATTGCAACAAAAGGATCAAAAGCAGAATTGAGTAAGGGTAAGGAACATGGGCAATCTCTATAGTAAACTGGTTGAAAACTTGCTAGTTACTCCCCAGTGCAGTCAGCAGAATGTGCTTAGTCCCCTCAGAAATGTTTTATAGAATGTGTGAGAAATGTTGTCTTCAACAGAGTCTCAGCAGAGTTTCCATCAGACATGAGTAACTTAGGCACCTACTGCCTATTGTACACCAATTCCAGACACCCCAAAAGAAAAGAGTTCAACAGAAGTCAGTTTTTGCATAATCAGGTTAAAAACAATGAGCATTAAGAACATTTTTAGCAAGGAAGGTTGGGGCTTTTTCCCACCCAATTTCTAAACATTGATCGAGGGTCAAATTTGCAAGCAGAACATTATACGCATGGCAGTGTCAGGCGTGCTCAGTGTGCATGAACTCATGCTATCGTGTCTACAGGTATGTTAAGTCTTATCTGTATGGAAGGACATAATCATGTACCAGGGAATTGCAGAGCTGGATACATATAGATCTTTGCTCCTATCTGCCTTCTTGGTTGGGCAAGAACCATCTGACTGGTCTTGCAGAGCTTCCCTGTCTTCTAGGGAAGCCTCCTGTGGAAGAAACTGCTATCTGACCTCCTTTTGTCTTCACTGTCTGGTCCTTTAAATGTTGACTGATCAGGCTTTTCTCACTGACCCAGTTTTCCTTTTCTGGAGAAGTTCTTCACAAATACTGAAAGTTTGACAAATGTTTTACAAAAAGCTTGCATCTATTCTTCAATGGTCTCTGCCCATTGGGTACTGACTATAAGCTTAAAGACTCAACGTTTATCTTCTGTTTAGAATTCCATAACCACTGTGATTTGTGTCTCTCCTTTTTATTGGCTATTTTTGATATACATGACAGTAGAAGATACAATGAGATAATTATAAAAGCATGAAGTGTAACTTGTCCTATTCAGTCCCCAATACTTTCCCTTCCCCCTCTCTTACTCCACCCCCTGTTCTTTTTAGATATACTTGACAAGAGAATTTACAAAGACATCATTATAACAGCATGGAGTACGAATTTTTATTTTTTAATTCTTGTTTTTTTCTTCAGTAAACAGCTCTGTGAGGTAGTTAGGACTGTGACTGGGTAGTTCGGTAGATGAGGTACTTAAGTAACCTTATTAGAATTATTAGATCGGTTCAGCCAAAAAAAAAAAAAGAGAATTCAGTCAAAATGCAGTTTTCCTATCTGTTGAATAAATGCCTTTTCTAATTAATCAAATTAACATTATGAAAGTAATTTCATGGAAAGAATCATTATAGGTAGTCAATTTTTCTTCAAAAACAGCCTTTTGTCTTCTGCCTTTGGAGGGGAGTCCTGATCAAGGGAGTTTCTGCTATGGTGTGGCTCAGGGGCCACAGCTGTATTGAATCAGATTAGAAAATAGTTTAGGGCGCCTGGAATCTAACACCTAAGGATATGGGCAAATGAGTAGAAATGATCAAGACCCAAGAAGACCTATCTGGTCATCACATCTAAAGCACATAAGTGAGGACAGAGACAGGTGCAGAACTCAGGGAATGATGAAATGGATATATTCAGGAACCAAGTAGCAAGTGACAGGTGAAGTTCAAACCCAGGACAAAGATATAAATATACTGTAAAGAACCAGGTGTGGCTTTTCACTTCTCACCTGTCTAGCATATTATAACCCATATTTTCTCCCTTTCATGTGGATACAAGTTATCAAGTAAATGAGTAGGTCATCTGCTTTGAAGCCGCTATTTGTCATAAACAATGTTTAAGTTATTCATGTTTCATTCACTACTTCACAAATGTTGAAATAACCATTTGGGCAGGAGAGCAAGTTTTATAGAGACATACCACTGTAAAGGATATTTAGTATTCAATAAAGCTTGCAGTCTTTTACCTTAATGCAGTGTCTTAATATATTGACTCAGGTCTCATTGGAAATCTGAGGCACAGGATCCATGATCTATATACTTAATAAACCTTTAAATAATGAAACAGGATATACTTGAAGGGCCAGCTGTCTTTGTTTCTATTTTATATCTGCACTTTTATGGGCTTGGTGATTAGGACTCAGACTGACTCTTGGCAACTTGGCAGAGTTAGCAGAGGTCTTTCCAGCTCCCTCCTGACTTCTTCTCACCACCCTTACTGCACAGAAACTTCCTCCAGCTGCCTGATGCTTGTATGCTTCTCTGATTTTTCTGTGTCCCTTTCTCCTAAAAACTTACCTGCCTCAGGGTTATCTTATGTACCAAATCCTGGTTCCTCAGTATTTTGGGAGTTATTAAATTTTCAATTCTTCCCTTCTTATAGAGACAAATGTATCCATCATCACATTGGTTTGAACCAATCTGGGTTATAAAAGTGGGGATAGGAGCCTGAAAGTGAAGAACATAATTGCAATATCAGCTGGCATTCGGGACAACTTCTGTACATATAATCCTACCCTAAACCCTTTATCAGTAGCACAGTGAGAAGTCACTTTGAATATTTTCAGGAGACATCTCATGCCTTATAAATTCTGTTTCACTTGAGGAATTCTAATGTTCATTTAAAACTGGACTCAAATAAGTGCTGTGTCCTAGGAGATTAAATATGATTGGAAAATTGAGACTTACTGTGGCTTAGTAAATTGTTGGAAAGTAACGACCACAGTCTACCTATTCTGAAAAGGATCGTAACCCCTGTATTTACCAACTGGGCATCCAAGGAAGTGGTCCTAAAATGTAAAGTACCATATAAACCCTGAAGTAGTTCTGACAGGATGGTGGAAACAGGACAATGATGGTTGTCATGGATGGTGTTTTAGGTTATGAGTTAATTTTAATCTGATGCCGCCTTCTTAGATTAAATTTTATAAAATGTCTATACTGGAAGCAGAAGGTAGTAGGATGGAAAGTCTAAGTCTTTAGACTAAGACTTAGTCTAAGTCTAAGGTTTAAAGAATGGCTCATTGTTCTTATTTTTGTGGATGGAAATGGCTGAAAGGAGAAACAATATGCAACTGGGAGAAGACAGATTTTTGAGTGTGTATGCATGTGCCTTCTTAATAAGAGGGACCTTGGATTGATAGGCTAACTTAGGTATAAATTACAAACTTCCTCCACAAAACTATGAACATTCAATATTACACTTACTTAGGATAAGAAAATGTATCCTAGTCTTTCAAGTATTCTCTATGTGTATTTCTGAATATGACGCTATTCCTACTTTTCTCTTGCTGAGTTTACCATATACTCGAGCCTCTGGCTTCATGATCTCATCATCAGTTAACAAATTCCTACAGAACATTTCATAAGCCAGTCCCAGTGCTAAGCCCTGGGAATATACAGTGAATAAGGCAATCTCTGTTAAGTGGGACAGGCCTATTTTCAGTCCATTCCCATAGTAATCAAACTTCAGTGGAAAATAGTTTCTTCTGTTCTGTGTTCTCAGACGCTGAGATAATGTTGGAATGTTATTTTTTTTTTGTTAGATTTTGTCTCTTCATAAAGACTTCTCCACTATTCCTAATGGAAAAGGCAGTCTGAGTACTACCACACCAACATAAAACTATTATTCCTGACCTGGTATAGGATTGTCTTTCAAGAGAGACTCTCCTCAAATTCATGCAGTGGATGGAGGATCAAGGAAAGACCTTACTCTGTGGGCTGGTTATGGACCCTGGGGTTCCATCCTCTGCTCATCTCATGAGCTCTCAGCTACCCAGGCAAATTGTACCATATCCTCCAAAACCCTGGCCATTTCCCTGGAACTCACCAAGCATAAACATTTACTGGCCCTAACCAGTGAAGTTGGCTTGTGAGGTAAACAGAGTGAGGGGATGACCTTCAAACTTACCAAGTCACAATTTTCTGAGAAAACAGACAAGAAACAATGAAAGACTTGAGAAGGTAATCAGGTGGCTTGGATGATTAATGAATTTCCATCTTTTGGCAAATCAATCATACTTACCACTAATCTACCAAGCACAGACTTTTTTCATCCTAATTAAAAAAAATGTTGGTAGTGTAAGGCCAGCAAAGGTAGGTGTATATGGACAGAGGCTCAATAAGACAGAGGAGGGGCCAGAGCAGTGGCTCAGTGGTTATGGTGCTTGCCTGGCGTGCACAAGGACTTTGATTTGTACCCCAGCACCACGTATGCGACGAAGTGTCAGAGCAATGAAAACCAGATGAAAAACAAAACCAAACTGATCCTCTCTCTGTGTCCCTCTCTTTTAAAAGATCACAAAATATTAAAAAAAGAGGAGTCATCAAATATCTTACAGCTTGAGAAACAGAATGATGATCATCATTTAACATTCATTGAATTATATTTATATCACATTTATATGAATTGTGATTTCTGTAAAATTCTGAGACATAAATAATTACTTATCTTAATGTAAGATTTCCCTGGGATTTAAAATTTGGGAAGTAGACCAAGATTTTAAATTGTGACGCAAGGGAGCAAAAATCAGGGTAAAGAAAATAAAGCAGAGAAGGAGTAGGCAAGCATCAGGGTATATTTTTGACTTAAGCCCAAACATTACTGATTGCGTGTTCAAACACAGTTCTCCCAAGAACCTGTGTAAGATAGTCCTCAGAACTTTCACCAGGGGTGGAAAGGTGGGTGAATTTATGCACGGTATGTGTGTGTGTCAGTAAAAGATTATCCCCCAGGCCTAAACTTTCTTGCTTCACATTCATTTGAGTTGTGTATGAAAGGGGAGCCATGATGGTCAGGAGGGTGGCTTAGAATGAGAGTTGAGAAGCCCAGTGTGCTGGCAGGGGTGAGGGGCTATCATCTGGTACCTGTGCAAAGCGGGTCTACCCACACATAGAAGAGACTAAAAACAGGTGAGGCCAAGAGGATTTGAAAGGATGCAACAGTGGTATCTAGTTCATTACAATTTTCTCTTTACAGGTGAAGAAATCTAAGGCTCAGAATGATAGGTTTCAACTTGAGACAATGTACCTAGTGTATGATGAGGAGGAAGATTCAGACACACATTCCCAACTACTCTATCCAAATTCCTGCTAATTACTGATAGAAATCCTCCCTTTGAAAACTTTCAGAAACTGGCACACCTGAGTTGACATATAGTAACATTCAAAGAGCATCAAAAAGATACCTGTGAATGAGAAACCCATGCAAAGTTATGAGAAGACAGTGATAAGAGGTGGACAGGCTGGGCACGCCCTTCAAACCCACCTGCCTCAGATGCTCTCAGTTGAGCTCAATACACATCTGAGCTGCGTGTTGATCTTCTTAAATGTTCTTGGTCATATTCAGAATAAAGAGAGGTCAGTAGTCATATCATTCAGCACCCACTCTGTGTTTTGTGTTTCACATGAACAGTGCTTCCAGGTAGGTAATATTAATTCCATTTTACAGATGATGAAACCTAAGCACAGATGGGTGAAGAGTTTTTCACTATCCTGCATTATCACTGTGGGATATACGAAAGTATATATTTTAATTTGATCCCTAATTGGTTGCTATAGTAATATCCTAGAAGAAGGGATACAAACCCTGATTGGGCTCCAAATAATGTGAGAAGTTATTAAAATTACAGATCCTCAAGCGCTGTCTGCATTGGACTTTCCATAGCTAGGGAATGAGACTCCTGTAACATGAGCACATTTCACAGGGAATCACATGGGAAATCACATTTCACATGGGAAACTAGATTTGCCCACCCAGGGCGCAGACAGAAAACATTGCTTGATGTAAATATGCAATATTCAGAACAAGGGTTGGGAAAAAAATAGTACTGCTTTTTGTGCAAATCAGATCATCTCTGAAGAGGTGCTTTGAATTTTGGGTAGCTTATGTCAAGTGCCAGGATAGCAAAGAATGATTTTGCTTAGGATTAGGATTGCATCCAAGGGACTCAAGACAAAGCCAGACAGAGCACTAGGGGCTGGTGATTTGGGGACTGTTGGTAAGAGGAACTCTTATCCACATGCAATAAACAAGCAGCAGTTTTTCCTGGCTCAGTCTCTGTCCTTTTGGTGGCAAGGAGTAGGCCCAGTTTCTAGAACAGGCTTCACCGTGCTCCTGCCAAATCTTGTCCACTGTGCAGTTTGCATCTGGGCTTTGGCTTCCATTTGCCTAAGGCACAGCGCCACCCCTACCTCCAGGCCACCACCTCCCACACTCGGGCAGTTTTAGCAGGATAGCTATTTTCTGACATACGCAGGCACAATTTAACAGCCACACAGTCTCTGTACTTGCACAGCCTCAGGTATAATTATGAAGGCTGTCCCCGCTCTCCTGCCTACACTGTACTTAACAGGGAGGGAAGGTCTCTCCTTCTCTATTAAATGTTTTGAAAGAAAATCCGTAGGCATGACAAGGTTCAGGCACCAAGCTGGAATGGGAATCAGAGTGTACCTGCTTTGATAGGCATGCACAAGAAGTTTTAATTATCCACAACTTAAAAACTGTTCCCTTTTGCTATAAAAAGAGAATGATGACAACCTGATTTCCTATGCATATCAGGAAGGGAACTGGTTGAGAGCATAGTCTTCTGTCATTTCTCCTCTTATTTCTCCTTTTATAATGTTTGTTTTTCCATTCCATGAATAATAAATATAGAAAATATGAAAAACATAGAAGTGCATAATTATGAGCAACCTGTAAACCCACAGCTTAGATAAAACTTCTGTTAACATTTTTATACATTTCATCCAGTCTTTCTCAAGCCCATTCACATGTACACACAATAATTAAGATATTTATTATAGTTTTATGTTGATTTTTTGTTTTTTTATCACAATGAGATTATTGATGCTACTAAACACATTTTAAACTGACTTTTGCCATAGTTCCATAGAATTTGTCACATACTAATGCATTTTACTTTATTCTCCTATTATTGGATATTTAAATTATCCCTAATGATTTGTTGATAATTCCTTATAAATCACTTATTTATGTAGGGTATTGACAAGTTCATCCTGTGTTTTTGACACTTTCTACGATGGCGTGGTGTGATGCAAGGTAAATGGGCTTTGGAGACAGAAAACCCCAGGCTGAATCCTGGTTGTAAAAATGATAATATGTATTAATAAAAATTTCACTATCTCTGAGCATCTAGGCAAGCCATTAAATTTTTTTTCTGAGCTGTAAAATGCAACTCATGCTACTTTTCCTGCTTAGTTTTCTTAAACTCTTCCTCTATTTCCTCGTACAACCTAACCATGTGAGATGGTCTTCCCACATACTCAACTCTGTATCTTTACACTTGAAGCTTCATGTTTCTTTTTCCAACTCTATTTCCTGTTCAAGGTCAAACATGAACCCAATATCGCCGCCTTCTCCCTTGTCCGGCTTTGTCTTTGGCTCTTCCCTTGCCAGGTTCCACTGCATACAGATATAATTAGACTGCTTCACATGACCTCTTATGTCTCTGCTGTTGCAGCTACTATTCCTTTCCCTGGGACCCTCCTCTCACACTCTCTCCTTTCTGGCTGCCCAATTCCTCTTCAAGTTTGCAAAACCACCTCCAATTCTCATACCTCTGAGAAAGCTGCCCAAACCCAGACCACAGAGAAGGCTGGGCCACTCTCCTTGATTATTCTATTGCCTGAAACCAATTACTCTAAGGGAGAAAGACTTTCTATTTTAAAGTTTCTGAATTTGAATATTTGGGGCTCTTCCCCACCATTTCTTGTAAAATTTCAACCACAGAGTTCATAGAAACATCCTGAGTTGAATTTCTGGCTCCATCCTTTACCAGCTATGTGTTACTGAGCCTTATGTCCCTTATCTATTTACAAGAAAATATTTGCTAATTCTTAGAGTTGTACTAACTAAATAAATGACATTTAGACAATTAGCTATAGTTATAACTTATTGGAAATATTCTCAATTGTTATAGAAGAATCACATAAAAGGACTCTATTGAAATCCTGTGAGAAATGAGGCATAAACAGTAACATTTGACATTCGCACCACAATATCTAATCATTACAATTACCTTCAATAATGAAAAAGATCAGCGATCATAGCATTTGTTACCAAATCTCTACACCTACCACAGTTTCTCATACACATTTAGCTCCCAGAAAGAAAATAATAAGTTGAATTTATGGTGGAATAAATTTTTAGAGGGTTTGATTATCCATTTTTAAGCACCTGATCTATTCTACACACCCTTATTAGCATATTTACATGATAAACTATTGAGAGAAGTTTATTAGGTTATGGATGGACATTACATTAATGAAGGAGACATAAGAGATTAAAGAACGTGGGATAGTTTTCATATTTTAGAAGGGGAAACTGAGGACCAAAGAGGTTCTAAGCATTGCCAGGACATAGCCTGAGAGGGGCCAAGTTGTTATGAGAGCCCAGTTCCTGTCCTTTGCCTCCTCCACACCAACCAGACTTCCTTCACACTTGACCAGACTATCCCTTTAAAAACCCTACTTATATATCCAGGATAAAAATGAATTTAAATTTAAATGCATGTTGAATATGGATCAGAATTGCAAAGTGCCTTTAAGTATTTTATTGTTGTTGTCATTGCTGGTCCCTTCCTTTCTCATCCCTCATCCCAATTCCCAGAGGTTTTTCTTTTGTTTGTTTGTTTAAAGAACTCTTTTATAGAAATATATATCCCATGGATTTTTATGTTATATGTCAAGCTCCTTTATGAATCTGTCTAAAACATAAGAAGAGTAAATCCCAGGGCAGGAGGAACTTGTGTTTATTCATCTAATTAACCTTTAATTGTCTATTGCAACTGCCTTGCATTTCAATAGTTGCTTGATTTTTATTATCCATCTAATTAGTGTGGTTTAAGTGGCTTTTTATGTCAGATTTTATTATATCAGCTTGCCTACACAATTTCAGGACACTCTGGGGAGTTCCAATATCATTGTTAAGAACTACGTGTATATGTGTCCTTTGATTTTTCTCTTAAGAAAAAAGTGCTTTGACCAATTTCTCCCACTAGGGTGTATAAGTAGTCTATGAAATTCCAAAATGATGGCTAAAGCCTTTCTTTAATTGTGCATAAATTGTGAACATACAATTTGTCAATCTTAACTAATAGCTTTTCTATCCAGTAACCCATCAGTCTACAGACCTGGAATTCTGAAACAAAGGGAAGCAGTGAAGAATGTCACTCCAAATACTATGATTTAGGGCAAACTAACAAATATGAACATATTCATAAATGAGCTTCTATAGCCATACAAATCGACATTCATGAAGTATATAGATTGTAGCTGGTTGTCCCTATCATTGATCTTTTCTGTTTTCTTATATTTACTTGTGGAATTCTTTTCCAAATGAAAAACACTTACTTCAGTAATATAATATGCATTTTTATACATTTTATAAAATTTCTAACTTACTGAAAAATAACATGAGTACAATTTAACTAATTCTGTCTGTAGAGCAGTGTGGTTGTCTCTAATATAGGAAATCATTATGGTCTTTCTTAGACTCTGAGCTCTTGCTGTATTTCTTTGTCTCTATTCCCTTGGCTTTAAAATAGAATCAAAAAATTTGACTTATTACTAGATCCCTGCTTTTGTCTTTGTCTTTCTCTTTATTAGGTACAAAAAGATTTAGAGCTAACACAGTGCTTGTGGTCCTCCATTTATTACTAATAGTCCTTACTTTCAGTGGCAATTGTCTTATTATGGAAGCTGTGGGACCTTATCCGACAAAGGGTACCAACAATGTTAATCCTACATAATGAAATAAGTTAATATTGCTGAACACACATAGAAAAGAGAACTGAACTCAAATGCATTTGAAATATCCTCTAGAACTGTTGAATTATTTGAAATCCAAGAGGATTACACTCATAAAGACAGTTTGTTAATCCAAAGAGAGACAGGGAAGAAATGACAAAATCATTGTGATAGATTGGATTATGGTTTGCAGCTCTTATTCCTATCAAGTCTATCTAGTGCATCCCTAATTATGTGACACCATAACTCCTTAGTGTGACTGTCTTTGCCAAAGGTGAAGTAAACCTTTAGATACAACTTCCCTTTGATGGGAAATAGAAGTAATGGAATTAGAAGTTGACACCACCAGCTGACAACATACATTTTCAGCACAGACACACTCTACTACACAATTGACTTGCCTCTTCAATGACTTAAAGTTGGTTAAATACAAAGAATCAGGAAGAAAAATTATACAACCAAATACAATGTGTAGTTCTAGATTGGACCTTGGTTTGCAACAAGCTAGCCAATAATGATATTTGAAGGCAAATGAAATTTAAATCTGGATTGGCTATTAGACTTTAATCAGAATTTTTATTAAAATTGTTTGGTTTAATATTGCATAGTATTATAGTTGTTAGGTCAAGAAAGACATACATAAATAATTCATTATTTAGTCTGTAACTTATATGTGTATAATTTACTTAAATACTTTAAGTAGACGATTATGGCAAAATATTAATGACAAATTTGGAGAAAAGGTATGAGATATCTCTCATTCTATTGTAAATTTTCTCTGAAAGCATTTTTAAATAAGAGACTAGTTACAATGCACTTAGGACACAGTATGAAATCATTCATATTGTCAGTCTCTGCAGTTCATTGTTTCATAGTGGGTCTCTGTGATAGACCAAATACATTTAGACAGGAAAATTTATGACATAAATAAATATTCAGATTCCCCAACATAAGTTTCAGAAATAAAAAAGTACCCATCATATTAATATCAACAAATTAACTATATCATTTTCTTAAATTCTTTAATCAAATATCCTGTGCTCTCCCTGTGATTCTCAAGATACTGGAGTTGATTAAAAAGCACACAAAATTCTTCAAGGACAATGTTTCAGAAGGAAAATACATGGTACTTTTATAGAGTGATCAACTGTAAATATTCAGCAATCAACATCAAGTATACAGGTCTTTTCATTGTTGTAGCAACACAGAGCTCAGAAAACTGGCTTTATTAAAAGAGATGCATAGTTGGGGTTACTTACAGATAAATTCACTTTAAAATATTAAAAATTAAAATTATTACTGTTACTTTAAATACATGTATGATTGTATAATTCAATTCCTTAATAAAATATATTCAAAAATAAATAAAAATTAAAATTATGGTGAAATCATTCATTTTGTACCTGTCATATGCCAGGAAACACTGAGATGGTTTTAAGCATGCTTCCTTTTTTTAAAGAATAGTGGGAGGAGTTCAAGCCTTGCGTGTTTGCAATATTAATATTTTAAACAACCTAAAAGATTCTTATACACATGTGCAATGAGTTCAAATTTTAAGAAAAAACTTCTTGCAATTCAAAAAGTTGAAAATATGTATCGTTAATATTAAGCATGAACATATTTGACACAAAGTCAAAAAAATTGAGATAATCTAAAAGAAATAGGATAGGAACTTTATAGTGACCAGGTAAAAATGCAAACATCAGCAAGTCCTCAACATTTTTCCAGACATCAAAATATTTGCAGTTATGCCTTATCCATTGAAACTGAGGACTTTTATTTTGTCTCATCCCATTTGATTCTACTTCCCTGAATGAATTGATCTTTCAGAAAATTGCTTTCATCATGGTTCTCCTAAGCTTGTAGTTTCTTTTTACCACATGAGGTTTGTGACTGCCAGATGGGAATCCATTCCACTGTTTCTTACTATATGATCCTCTTAAACCCTGGGTGAGATACATTTTCTTCAGTCTCTACTTGTGGTTCCTCTGCAGGGTATTCAGATTAAAAGGTTGGGGAACTTCTATAAATATCGTTTTTAACTCTACCCATACCATCTCCCCATCCCTTCCAGCATCACCTCCACCCTTATCACTGCTAATACCATGACCATGTGATTTTTTTTTTTCAATCTGAAATAGCTTTTCCCTTATTTTTTCACTGTGGCCAAAAACAAAACCCTCATACAAATAGACACCTGTAGGGCTGTTCACAAATTATTTAAAAACTCCTAAACACCTCACTGTACGGGTAATAATATTAAATTTAATTATGCCTATGTTCACTTTTTCCTAACAAAATATGGTATTTCAATAGCCAGAATTAGGTGCTGTCAATTCTTCTTCCTTAACGTCCAGTCAATATTTAGGGAAGCATGAATTCCAAAGTTTTCAATTCTGTGAACATAATTAATATTCAAATATTGCTTCAAAATAGTAAAAATATGCTATTTATTGCTCAATTTAAGAATTTATAAGTGTTCTACATCTGGAGCACTGGGAAAAAAGGGGTTAATGATTAACCATCTGTTGTCATTTGTATTACAAAAAAACTTTAAAATGAGCTCAAGTGGTGTGGCGCTTGCCTGGCATGTGCGAGTATGCGAGTTCGAACCCCAGTACCACTACACAGTGAAGTCTTGGAGCAACGAAAGCCACATGAAAAAATAAATTGTTTCTCTTTCTCTCTCTCTGCCTCTCTTAAAAGAAAAAAAAAAGCTTGAAAATGCAAGGAGAATGTTAACCTGGGTCCTCAAAGATTTTTCCACTGTAAAAGAGGGAAAAAAGCATTTATATACAGAAAGAGAAAATGATTGGGAGTGTACAATAAGCATGAATTATTTCCTAGAGCTATACAGGAGCTTAGAGGGGATGTCTTGATAAAGACATTAGAGTTACCTATGAGAATAAGAGATTCAAATAAGTAAGGGATATTGGTAGGCTTGGGAATTTCATTTTTAGGGAATAACAGCAAGTGGAGCTATTTGTCCAAAATGACAACTCCTGACTTGTCATATATAGAGAGGGTTAAGGTGACCATAAGGGTGTTGCTTATAGGCTGTTAATTATTGCTCTATGTGAAATCAGCATTTTCCTATTCGGAACACTAATTTAACTAATCGTAATGCACTGACATCATTATACTTTAATTGAGGTTAAACAGTGAAGTCTCATATTTAATTAAAGGTGGGAAAATAAACCTATTATAGAGTATTATAAAAACCTTGTATGCACCTGTCCCCTCTTACCCCAAGAATTAACTGGAGACTCCCTTTCCAATTGACAAAGCAAAACCCATTCGTTCTGCAATATTTAGTTTTATGTCTTTGTTTAAGAGTATATTCTGATGGTTTCAGAGGGAAGTATTAGCCCAATTAATTCACAAATTCAAAACTTCTGAGTTGTGTCCCTACTCTTCAGTCCTATCACATGCGCACACACACAAAAATATCAAACTCCTTTATTCTTAGAAGAGTTTAAATCACAGCTGAAAAAATCTTCAGCTCTTTGGCAATAACCGCATGATAAACTCCAAATCTGGTGGAATTGGTAAAATTAGAATCTAATACCTCTACCAAGTGAGTATCAGCAACAGAATCTTATTTTTCAATTTTAAGTCTGTATTAAACTCCTGAGCTGAGCCAAAGCCAAGCCAAAATGTGAAAACAGATAAAAAGCCCTGTGGAGTTTTTAGAAAAGAGATGAATGTGACCTCAACCATTGTCTGATTTCTTTTTTGCTGACCACTGAGAATAAAATAAATCAAAATAGGATTGAAAGTGAAATCAGCATCGGACAAGTGCAATAGGCAAATGCTTATAATGTGTGGTGTTCACTATTCCAGAGAGGAGAGATAGCTCCTCAGGTATGATTGTCCCTAAATCAAACCTAATTCTATTTATACCTTCTATTTAGACCCTAAATAACAGAAAAATAAAACTTTGTCAGTGTTCTTTGTTTTCTCAGCTATATGCCTTGCATTGTTCTAAAGAGTCCTTTACCTGTACCATGTTATTAAGCTCTCACATTACCTATATAAGTCTCTCAGGCAAATTCTATAAGTCTCATAAATGTGTAATACATTTAAGTTCTCATAGATTCCAAATGTGTGGGTACTGGAGTCAAATACAGATCTTTCTCCAAAGTCGAATCTCTTAATGATCATTTTGCCTCCCAATGAATCATGAACTTACATAATCACACCAAATTCTAATTCGTTTCTACATGCAAGTAGCTCTACTCTGCCGGAATCCACAGACATTAAAAAAGGATATAGTTTTGGAAGCATGATACTAAATTTCTCCCCATATGTTTCCCAAACGTTCTCAGTGAATAAGGAGATGCTTAGGGGCCTTTTTTATTTTACTGGCATAGTTTCCGTCAGCTAACCGCTTCAGCATGTATTACCTTTCTGATAGTACGTGCTTCCATATGTGTAATCTAATACCTGGAAAATTCAGTCTGTTCCCACCATCAGCACAGGGATGCAAAGTGCCTCTCTTGCTTTGTGTCCAGTGAGACTCTAGTCCTGGACTGGGTACTGTGTCAGAGCACAAAGAAATGGCCTCAGCTTCTAAGGGGCTTAGAAATTAATTGATAAGACATTTGCATATCTAACATATGGAGGCTCTGTTGCCCATGTGCCATTAAGTGCTACATTGAAGAATAGACCAAGAGGATTTCAAGGGGTTCAGATGAAGACAGATGCCTTCCTTATGAAAAGAACCTACTTGGGGTATTAAAGAAAGGTCACCTTTATTCGGTGTTCTCTATTAAGCAAGAGATGTGCTGTGATAATTACCTAAACTTACTCATTCGGCTTTCACAAAGTAGGCATTATTTTTTCATATTTTATAAAGAAGGAAACTGCCATTCAAAATTAACTGATTAAATCTACATAAAGTGTTTGAATTATTATAGTCCACAAATGATCTGAATCTGTACCTTGGAATTGACTCAGTGATTGCTATATCTTCCATTGGTAGGTAATAGTTACCATTTATTTCCCAGAATCCATTGCCTTTGGGTAACAACTCTTTTGCTTTACTCTGAAAGACTACTCTGTCCTCGCTATCAGTATATGTCCTTCAGGTAGGACTGGCATATGTTCATCATCTCTAGTATTGGACTTGTGCTGAAAGGCCAGCAAAATCAATTTCCTGTTCACAGTAATTGTTTCAGGTGTGTAATTGTACAAGTATGTGTGTTGAGAAAAAGATTTTTCTCATAGGGATCTAAGCTCTGAAGATAAGGATCTATTTTTTTTTTTTCAGTTTCAGGGATGGAGGAAGGGAGGGAAGGGAGATGGAGTGGGGAAAGGGAGAAAGAAAGAGGATCAAGTGATAGAGGCAGAGAGATTTAGGCACCAGCATTTACTTGCTTGGCCAAGCATGAATTTTTATTTTTATCTCTACCAGTTGGATTTGATGTTCTGCCACATAAAATCAAATGAGCACAGGCTTAAATAGAAGATTATCCAAGAATGCTTGGCAATTTGGAAGTGACAGGATGAACCAAGGTTAGAATAAGGAAAATGGCATTTTTTTTCAGAATGCGATATTAAAATATAGTGGAGGTTTTATATAGGAGACAATAAGAGTCAAAATCCTTTACATTAGCTTCCACTTCTTGCTATAAAGGAGAATTTGACTGGCCTAAGTTGATGATCTACTGACATTGAAAGCAACAGAACAAAAATCCACTGAACATTATAATATACTGCAGAAATAACGTGCATCATGAATTTGTGACAAAATGATATAATTGTACATACTCCACACAAATAGAAAATCTGTGAAATATGCTTACAGAAACATTCAGTGTTTCATGCATATTAACACATCCTCTAAAATGATGATTGTCAGTGGCAACACAGTTCGTTTTAAAAGACAAATACACTCTAAGAATAAAATGGGTGAGCCAGAAAACACATTATTTGTTCAGATTGTATTTTGAGGTCAACCAAGGTGCACTTCTAGTTTCTTGCAATTTGAGGGATTTTTATAAAACTAATTTTCAAATAAGATTTAGGAAATACCAAAACAAATCAAAATTCTTGACTTTTTTCAACCAAAAAGTAGTAGCAATTTTTTAAAATCTTGTGTAAAAAGTCTCACAATGGTAAAAATGATGAAATAGTTTATAAAGAGCTCCATGGCACACTTACCTTTGCTTTCTTGTGAGAAAAATTGACATGTAACCCTATTAATATAAATGAATACAAATCACAAGTTAATGCATTCTAAATTTTTTGTTGCATTATATAAAAATTTCAAATCTGAATTATTGAAATTAGTAATTAATTTTTTCCAAAAATAACAAATTGCAACAAATAGTTACTGAATGGATAATAGATATCTTGCACTATTTAATATTTAAATTATAAGGATAAAAAAAATTGATCCAGCATAACAGGGAAAGGCCTGTTTCTCATCTATTAAATAGGGATGATAGTGGTACCTAACTCATAGGTAGTTGGGATAGATAAATTCATTAAACATATATAAACCATTTCAAATAGTGACTGGTGGTTCATAAATATAAATGACTGTTTTCACTCTGAATCAATACATTCACAAAAGTGTATGGAAGCATTGAAGAAAAAAGGCAGAATTCTAGCTAGATCTTTAAGGAGAAGTAGAAGTTCACTGAAAGGGAAAATGGAGGCAGGTTGTCTAGAGAAAGTCTGATAGACCAAAATTCTGGAACCAAGGAAGAATTTGATGTATTCAGGGAATGAGGGGATGATTAACAGAATACATTAGGTCTAAAGCAATGCTTGAATTTCATTCTCTGAAAAAAAAATCTATATATTCTCCATGGCATATATGTGTGTGTGTAGTTTTTTCTTTATAGACTAGTTGTGCAATGTGGATTGATTTCAGAATCACCCCTAAATTATCATGTGATTATTACTATACAGAAGTAACATGGGATGGAGTTAGGATCACAGCTCTCTAGACCTCCCTGCCACCTAGTGATTTTTCTTTTTGAAAATATGATTGTTAATACTTAGAGGGTTTCTATTTGAAAGAGACATTTGTGGATGCCTCTCATGTTTCATGTGCTATGTAGTGCTTTCTTATACAGAGTCATGAGTACATAAAATGTATGTTATAAAGTATTATACAGCATGATTATTTAGGCTTGTGTCCTTTTAAAATGTTAGTTTAATGAACACAAAATGGTGATCTCATTAATGAAAGAAAATACCAAGTATAGCAGAAGTAATTAGAATAGCATAACAATATAGCAATGAATCACCTTCATTAATTTAATGACTATCAACTTATACCAATCTTGATTCATTCCTTCCTGTTTTCTTCCCCTCTTCTACAGATTAATTTGAAATAGGTTCCAAAGTAATATTTAATTTGCAAATAATTATAATACATCTCCAAGAGATAATGAATTTTTTAAACATCATATCCCTGTTCCATCATAATATCTAAAAAGAATCAATATTTTAAAATAAATCCATTTATTTCTCACAATTATGTTTATCAGTTCAAATGACATCTGTATTGTAATTGGTTGACTGGTTGCTAAAGTCCCTGTGGATCTATTCATCCATTTGTTTCTTGGCTATCTTTTCTTTGAGGTTGTATTTTGGATGGCCCCGGTTATGACTTATAATTTGCCAAGTGTGGACATTGCTTACTGTATTTTTGAAGCGTCTTTTCCTAGATCTTCTGACTCCAAATCTCTTTTGTCAGTTCTTGGTTAGATCTAGAGGATAGGTCAGATTTAGTTATATTTCATTTTGGACTTGTAAAATAACAGTACTTTATTATTCCTTTATCATTTAAGCTGAAATTTGTCTATAAAAAGAAATCCCCTTGCTGGGCATTGTGGCACATGACTGCAATCCTTGGGATTACAACTTGGGAGGCTGAGACAGGAGGATTGCAAGTTCAAACCAGCCTCAGCAACTTAGGCTCTAAGCAACTTAGCTCAGGGGTTAAGTGCCTCTGGATTCATGTATTCAATCACCAGTACCCTCCTCCCTCCAAAAAAAGGAAAGAAAATAAAGTTCTTCTTTATCAACTACTTGGTTGCCCTAAGGAATAAATGCCTAATGCCTTCCCTTTTTTCCTGCTTTCAAAATCATGAGTTGGTGGTATCTTACAGTCCCAAATGTAACCCATGCATCTTTAAAAATATTATGAGCTAATGAGAAACAGGATGTGTTTCAAATCGCTTCATTTGCTAACTTTACTGAAGCCGGTTTTCCTAACTTTTGCTTTATCTTACTGAAGCTGATTTTCCCAACTTTGGGTAGTAGAGTCTAATTCAAGTAGGCTCATGAATACTTTTGCAGCTTCCTTTCTTATAAATGACCCCAGGTTCTTCTCATATCTTCCCAGCTGCAGATGTGGATTTCATCATCTCTCTAAGAATTCCTCATTCCTTTAATGGAAACTGGAATTCATCCAGATCTAGAGACCAAATTCTAAGAATTAACCATGCTTATTCCTATGGAATTGGTCCCTAATTATAGGTGTTTTAGTGGAGAGCAAAGGATATGTTTTAGAAAACAATACATTGTGAGTTTATATTTATGATTGCAATTCAAATTCAGGGCTATAGAATTGTAATTTAATTTCATAGGCCTTTATTTTCTTACACTTGTTGAAAATCTTGGTTTTCAACAGCATAACTGTGATTATTCATTTGCTTTAACCCTTACTAAATATAAAATACACTATAAAACTACCTCAAAATATTTGATTACTCAAAACAATTTATAGTTTACTGTTTTTGAAGTTCATCTTGCCCTTTAGGTATCTCTTACAGTGAAAATACTATTTTACTATTATTAGAAAAGTTTCTCTATATATAGTAATGCCAACAAATGGATATTAAATGTCTTTCTTTCAAATTAACAATTGCTTTTAAATGTAAATTATATTTTATAATTATGTGAACTACATACATGGCTTCAAAGTCAAATGTACATATTCAAAACAAAGACTATTGAGATATGAGAAACATAGCTGAAACTACCTTCCATCATGGGAATTTGGGGGGCAGTTGCTGAATTCATACTTCTTTGAAACTGAATTTCAGGAAAAGACTTAAGAATCACTCATCTAGAACACCAGGTAAGGGCGTTGGCTGTCAGAGTACCCAAGGAGAAGAAAAATGTGAGAAATCATTGCTCTTAAGAAACTGAAAGCCCTCAGTCCTGAAAAAAACAAAAAACAAAAAAACAAAAACTGAAAGCATTTGCAAAACTGTTCAGACCTCTTTTATTTAAAAAAAAAAAAAGCAAACTATCGAGTAGTAGTATGAAAGATTTGAAAATTAAGCAAAAAATAGCAGCTATAATTTCCTTCTACCTTTGTGATATTTTATGTATCTGGTTTATAGAGTTGACATTAAGGGATTATTTATCACTTGTTATTCTGCACTTTCATTTGACATTCTTTTATAAACACTTTCCATATTGGAGCATATTCTTCCTATTAGCATTTTAATGGCTACACACTGTTCCATCCAGAGTGTAGATGTTAATTTAACTAATGGCTGCACCATTTAGGCAGGTCCTAATTTTTGTGCTGTTGTAATAGTCTTGCAATGAGCACATGATGCTTTTTAAAATAACCTAAGCATCATCTTTAGCTTTGACAGCAGAAGCAAGTACTGGTTTCTGTTTTTTTGTTGTTTTTTTTTTTATAATGAGAGAGAGAAAGAGAAAATCAACCCTTTTTAGTTTTTCATGTGGCATGTGGCTTTTGTTGCTCCCACACTTCATTGTGTATGTTGGTGCTGGGATTTGAACCCACATCCTTGCGCATGCCAGGCAAGCACCATAACCACTGAGCCACTGCTAAGCCACCACTCCAGTCCTTCAATTAGTGTTTTTTTTTAATTATTTGAATATAGACTTACAGTTGAGGGGGGATGATGGGGAATCATTGTCAAACAATCAAGAACAAATGTATATTCACGTAGTTAGCCAAGGCTGATGGAACCATGGGGAACCGAAGGGGGCAAGTAGTGTTTTTGATCATCTGGATGCAACATACCAAGTACTGTTCACCAATCAGATTAAATATTGCCAATTAGAATGCAAGGAAGAGCAAAAAGTATTAAATGTTATTTTGAACCATTTTCCAAGAGAACAGATAGAATTCAGTGGTATCTGGAACATTTGTACTGAAGTTACCTTCTGCAACCAGATGAGTGTGGTCTCAAGATAAACTTACCACGTACTAGTTCCCTGCTCCTAAGAAAATTCTTTTACCTTTTTTCTTAACCTCTTGCAGGTTAAGAACATACTGTATGTTATTACCTTGTTAAAACACTCTGTGCCAGATGTGTATGATTGGATAAATGTTCATAAAGACCTAGATTTCCTTTATGTGAACTAAACCTGGCACCTATGCTGCTAAAATGATCAGTCACAGCACTGAACCCCAAGGGAACTCTGTGGTCTAACATATGAATTTCACAACAATCAAAAAGGCTGGAAGTGGGGATGAGTTGGAGTTTTAGGGAAAATGGAAAAGCAGAGAAGAAAGTATAGGCTATATGGATAAATCGAAGGGAGCTCAGAGAGCCTAAATCACGCTGGGGACAAGTTTGGAATGTTGCGGGATCCTTGAGTATGGAGACTCTAGGAACTCACTAAGTGACATCCCTAATTTAAGTCAAACTTAAATGTGTACATTTAGGGATGTTAGAGTATAGGACTAGGAATATCTTGAGAATAGAATTAGTGACCCATGTGCAGAGCTGTGGTGGAGAATGCCTTTCAGAAGATGGGGCATATTGACTTTAGCAAGTTCATTGGTGAAGGTTCAGGATTTTATAGAAGATGATGCCCTTGGCATCTCTACAGATATTGCCAGAGCTTGGAATTTTGAGATGAAAAGCTAAAAGTGGGGCTGGAGTGGTGGCTTGCAGTTGTAGCCTTACCTGGTACATGAGAGGATGCTGATTTGAACCCCAGCACCACATACGCAACAAAGCAAGTGTCTTGGAGCAATGAAAGCCACATGAAAAACTAAATATAATTAATTCTCTCTCTCTCTCTCACTATCCCTCTCTTGAAAAAAAAATAAGTCAGAAATGGTTTTGGAGACATAAGTGATTAGAGGCAGAGAATTAAAATGTGCTTTTCAAACTTGCTGGTCACTATCATTTAAACTCACAGAAGGATCATTAGGTATTATGGAAATCATAGGGCAGGTCTGTGACAGATAACATTAGTTTACTTATTTCAGGCTTTGAACTAGATTGAATAATTATTATTTAGATGTGGCAAGGACTTTAATACTAATGTTGTGATTTTGGACATTTTATATTCAAAGATTTAATTCCTTTCAGATAAATTTCTTTGTAAACCCAAAAAGGTGTCTACATTTTGAGGTAGACATTCACATTCTGCATAAAGCAATTTTTCACTTAAGATAATCCCTGCTGATATTTAAATGGGTGGGACTTGAGTCATCTCGGGAAATGAAACATATCTAATTATCCCATCATTTTACTGGAATATTATTTCATTCAAAAATTTCCCAACTTCATTAAGACATGAAGACCAAGTGAGAAAGAGCAAGCTAAGATAATTAGAATTTTTCATTTTCAAAGTCCTTTGCGAACTTTAATCATTAACCTAAACTATAACAACTACAGCATTCTTACTGACAGCCTGACTCTCGTCTTGAACTCTCCAATCTAACTGAAATTTTTCTTTCTTGAGATAAACTGCCTCTTTAACTATCTGAGTGTCAGCGGACAGCACAGACAAGACAAATAGAGTAGTTGTGATGGGTAGAGGGCAGCCCTTGATTAATTGTAAGCTGAGGATGTCATTTTATCCTACCTTGGGGCCATCTCTTAGAATCAGGTTTTGAAATACACAGAAAAGTTGATGAGACAAAGGGTGGAGTTGAGGAATTTTTTTATTCCCTTGTCTTTGTGACAAATACCAAATGTCACCTTTTTAAAAATTTCTAACATTATCTGCCCAAGTCAAAAGAAACATGGTAGGTTATTTAGAATTATAGTTTGCAAATCTTTTATTATGATACACAAGATAGATAGTAGCTCACAGACTACCTCTTCTCATTGGCTAGTTTAAATAACTTCTCAAGTGTTTTGGATGTGCAAGCAAATTTAAGAACAGCTGGCTGGTGGACAGAAGATGACACTCATTGATAAAAGTTTTAGCATAGAAGATGGCTTATGTGACTTAACTTTTCATAAAAATCTATTTTTCATGTTTCTAACTTACATCATTGAGTCTATTTCTTTGTCTTTTTTGAATTACCTAACACATTTTATATTACTTAGGTTACAAAAAAACCTAGATAATGCAAAACCAAAGTCATAATGTATTTCAAAAGATGTTTGTCAATATATTTCTAAAAATGCTCTTAAAAGATCTATTAGGGCTGGAGCATTGGCTGAGCAGTTGTAGAACTTGTCAGGCATGCATGAGGACCCAGGTTCGAACCCCAGCTGCACATACACAACTAAGTTTTGGAGAAACAAAGGCAAGATGAAAAATTAATTAAAATTGATTCTCTCCTAATCTCTCTAAAAAACAAACAACAAAAAAAGTTTCATTAAGGTCCATAAAATACAAACAATTTTTAATAACCAACAAGAAAATTGACTTAGATTATGAATGGGAAACTCATAAGGAAATATAAATGGGTAAGAACATTTGAAAATAAGATAACACAATAAAATGCATATAATTTGAATCAGTGAGGTGACAATATTATCTGATCTCATTAATTAGCAAAAGTAAAACAAAAACAACAAAAAAAAACCAGAGAAACAAAAAACAAAGACGTATAGTGGTAGTAAGGTGGTCAAATATTTATAATGCAGGACTGAGGCCAGTTGACATGGTTCTTCAGAAGGATGATTGGAAATCATGGACCTAAATTGTTAAAAATATGCATACCTGGGCTGGAGCGGTGGCTCAACAGATATGGCGCTTGCCCAACATGTGCAAGTGCACGAGTTCA
Source organism: Aplodontia rufa (assembly GCA_004027875.1). NCBI lineage: Eukaryota > Metazoa > Chordata > Mammalia > Rodentia > Aplodontiidae > Aplodontia > Aplodontia rufa. Next base: position 26,475 of record PVKS010005442.1, on the reverse strand, counting down.
AACCCCAGCACCCATGTACACAACTAAGTGTCAGAGCAACGAAGGACATGTGGAAAACTCAATAAAAATTGATTCTATCTGTCTCTCTCTCTCTTTGTCCTTCTCTCTTTAAAAAAAATGCATACCTACTGAATCAGCATTTCTAGGAATTAGCTTAAGGAAACAGTCAATTATGCAAAGGCGCTCATAACACATGTTCATAGTAACAGTTATAATGAAAATCCGAAGAAAAACTCAGTGGCCACCACTACATTTTGTATGTCCTTTTAATAAACCATAATAGAGCCATGAGTAATAAGGATGTGTATGTATGCTTACCTGTGTAAGTTGATATTTGATATATAGCAATGTGAAAAATGCTATCACATGTATACATATATACATACATGCACACACAGATGTAAGCATAAGTTTCTATATAGCTTGATAAAATTTGGAAGACTATAAATTAAACTTTAAGCAATAGTTCCCTCTGGAACGATACATTTACCCTGTGATTCTCTATATAGGTGAGCTTTATAATTAAAATATTATGGAATTTTAAAAAGTTGAACTAGCTGTCATTTATACAAATACAGTAAGAAAGTATGCTATTTTTCATAATCTACTGGCAACTCTTCAAAGAGTTTGTTGCAGTTTCTTTGAAAGTTTCAGGACAATTGAAATGACTGATTCAGGCAGGGGTTTTATATTCTGTACAGCTCAAGTCAATATTAATAAACCTAAACAAATTCCAAAGTTCTAAGGCAAGCAAAGTTTGACTTGGAAAGGTCAGTTAATGGAATGAAACCCAGTTAGTATCAATTCTTATCCCCATCATTCCATTCTTTCTGATCATTTAAAATTAAATGAGAGAACAAATATATTAAAATTAAAAAGATGCTTTATGTTAGGATTCTTCCTGTCTCAAGCTTGGTTAAACCCCAAGAGAATAGCCGTTAGCCCCGCCCAGATTCCAAATAGGCCTGTGGCTCCAGATAAGGACTTGCAGATGAGGCCAGGAGCCACTCTGCAATCTAAGCTTATCTGACCATCCTCCTGCGAAGGAGGTTTTTAGATACTGAGTTTGTTGTAGAACAGAGGAGAGCTTTGGTATGATTTATCAGGGCACTCTATGCACCACCCTTCCCAACCTACCCCTGTGTATCTGTCCCACTCCACCGTAGAGAAAGAGTAGGGAACATTTTTCCTAATTTTAGGCCAAAGAAAGGGGCTTCAGTGGATCTATTTGGAAAGTTTGATATGTGCTTCCCTAGAACTGGGCACTGGTATGCTAGTATCCAGTTGATGCCTGTTCTCATGCAGAATAAAGATTTGCTGCAATGAAAACAGCTTGAATGTCCAAAATACGTGGGGAATATAGTTAATACATCGCAGGGACCTTATTTGGCCAAAATGGAAGAGGAAAGAGAAAGAGGTAGAGGGATATTCTGAAAATGTCGTAGAGGAGGTGAGAACAATCTCAAAAGACATTTGTGTTGAACACCTAAGACTGAGGGAGGAACCAGGGGTCAGAAGAGGTGGATTTGCCCACAAGGAGAGAGCAGCAGTTGAGAAGATGGAGGTTCTGATGAACGCATGTGTGTGTCCCCATAGAGAGTTAACTTTCAGAATGTGACATGTTCAAAGACAACACCACACCTTGCTGGCCATGTTCCTACTGCCTCATCCCACCTCTCTCCTGAGAAGACCTGTTAGTGAGAGAGGAGCTACTTGGGGGAAATGAGAAATCTCTCTTCTGACTTCCTTTTTCCAAGTCCAAGGCCAGCCTGAGGTAGAGAAGCAAAGGTTTTACCTGAAAGTGGCAATTTTGATTGCTCCATTCCTGAATTGTGAGTATTCTTGAAAACGGAAAGGAGGAGGAATTTGTATTACCTGCGAAAGAAGCAGAAAATTCAGTCTTTGTGCTCACACCTAAGTGTTCATACATTCTCAGTAAAAAAGGACTGTATGTCATTTTTTTCTGTCATCTTTATTTCTTTATCATTTAAAATAAAATATAGATATGGAAATAGTTCATCTCTAAAGCTTATTGTGCATTCCCTAAGAATATAGACAATTGCTTCTAGGACTACACTACCATTATTGGGGTGAACAAAATGAATTATCAATAGTTTCATATATTTTAGTATTTAATTTACATCCAAAATTACCTAAATGTTGCATTGTCTTTGTAGCTGTTTCTATTTAATCAGTTTTCAGCCTGACTTTACATATTTGTACTTACGTCTCTTTGGTCTCATTTGCTCTAGAATATCCCCTCCATTGATTTTCATGACATTGTATTTTTTTAAGAATGCAGTATATTATTTTTATAGAATATCCCACAATCTACTTGACCAATTGTTTTCATTTCTTAGAACTTAACATTGTCCTTGTCTCCTATGTTTTCTATAAAATTAAATAAATTACCTTCAGGCTAATTTTTTCCCTATCTTTTAAGAATAAGTAAGGGGCTGCAGCAGTGGCTCAGTGGTTACGGTACTTGCCTTGCATGCACGAGGACACGGTTTCAAACCCAGCACCACGTACACAACAAAGGGTCAGAGTAATGAAACAAACATGAAAAACTAAATAAAATTGATGTGCGCTCTCTCTCTCTCTCTCCCTATTTCTTACAAAAAAAAATTGTTAGTAGGTGATGTTTTCTTACTATGTCATATCAGATTGCCCTGACATCAAAGATCTAAATATATTCTCTTGGCTAATATTGTGACTTTACACTTTTACTTTGTAATCATTAAGAAATCTGTGAATAACCTTTTCAACTAATGGATTTAGCATTCATTAGCAGTATATTCCTTAACAAATTACATTATGATTTTGAAAAATAGTAATTTTACAAGTATATTTTTCCTTTTTACATTTATTAGCTAGATGTTTCCTGTAAAAAAAAAATTCTTTTTCATTCTTTCTTTTGTTTGAGCAAAATTACATACTTAGAGATTTTAAGTAAGGATTTACAATTACTTATCATTATGTTTTTCTGTTAAATCCATTTCCAGACTTGACAATGTATGATCCTTTAAGTTGGCCCCTTTATCCATGTTTGATACAATCCCAATAAGTACTTGCTCACTTCCTTGTGCCAGGATTCTCTAGTACTTTGTAAATCACTGAACCAGAATCAGGCATTTTTTTTTTTTCAAATATATCTCATTCTTTTTCCATAGAAAATGCTGTTTGAAAGGCAGTACCAGGTGTGTGTATTGCTACTCCGGTGTCATTGCTCCTCACCCTTTTAGTGGACAGAGTCAGAACATGTAGGAAATTAATTACTTTGCACCGATATTTCCATTACAGATTTAACAGATTTTTATTTCTTTTATTTAATATTGATTTTTCCTTTCATTACACTGAAAATCTAGGCTCTTCAGTTTTTTTTGGATTTTAATTTAAATTAATGGATTACAATTTGATCTGCCTTAATTGGGTATATGTGTGTACTATTAAACTTGAGTGAAATTTAGATATAACCCATTGGAAGATTTACTCTGTATAGATTTACAAAATTGTCCCCCTAAAATTTAGCATATTGTGTTCAATAGTCATGAAACAATTCTTTAATTTGCATGGTTTTTTAATCAAATTAATTTTCTCTTTCTTGGTAAAATTTTGATTTTCAAATGTTGAGAATATTTATGTAGCTCAGAAGTTAAAGCAATTTATTAAGAATATTTAGAGAGGACTCATTCCTGTCCACCTCATTCCTATCCTCATATGGAGTTATTTGATGCTGGAGAATGGTCACAACTTGCTAAATGGGGGAGAGACATTATCTTCCTAACCTCACATGGTCACACAGTGGTTGGTGGAATCACCTTTCAATCCTTGGCAGTTTGGCACCAGATGTAAAACTCATCACCACCCTTCAAAGTTCCTATTGCAGTAACACTGCGGAGGAAAACAATCACAACCACAAGCTTTAAAATCAGCAGGTTCTGTGGATTCCTATCTGTGTGACTTTGAGCACATTCCTTAACTTCTCTGAGCTTTCTATTTCCCAGTTATGACTTAGGGATAATCACACTTTTCAGAAAGGTGACTCTATTTCTTTTTTTTTTTTTCTATTTCTTAATAGAGACAATTACTGCAAAGAAAGGAACAGATTGTTAGGCATGTAGCTATCATTCAGTGAATGATACCTATTATTATGACTATTAAAACTATAATAATCAATGTGATCATAGGGAAAGACAAATTAAAAATTAAGGAAGTCACTTCATATTATGATAGGAAATTATGTGGACAGGAATGAGACCTCTCTTTGTTAAATTATTATGAGCTATGTAAAGGTTCTGTACATTTGAAAATAAGCATCTTAGAAAAAATTATCGTTGAATTGTTATTGAAATATGTTGATTCTGATTCCATGTTAATTTTATTTAATAAAGAATTTGTGAATTTGAGTCATTGAACCAAAATAGCAAACTAGCTTAGGCGTGGTGATTTATGGTTTTCAAAGATAAAAAGAATCAGGACTATTCTGACATTGCTTCAGATTTTCAAAATAGTGTTTGTAATATTTTAGTTGAAAAGAACGGCTTTGCTGCTACCAGAAGTCATAGAGAAGCAGCCAGATAATTTCTGGCTGAAGAGAATCTTGCTTAAACTTATGTTATTTTAATTTTCTCATTGTTTCCCTTTACTCTTTGCAATATAAGATGTTCATATGCTTCATATGATTTAAGAATTTTCATCCTGTGTTTAACAGAAATAAGGGTGAACCAGGCAGAGGTAGAATTTAATTTGTATAAAATCCTCTTAATAGCATGGTCTAATTAAGACACCCATTAAATTCATGTAATGCTAATTTAATTTGGAGGCAATAGTAATTGAGCACTATTGAATTTCTTTTAACATAAAATTAACACAGTGGACATAAAATGAATGTGCTAATTGGATATTGTTATCAAAAATATATGAATGAGAATCAAGACTGGTATTTTGGTGGATATCATTGGTTTACATAAAGAATACTCAACTTATCACATTTAGTAGTATAATTTATGTGAAACTATATGGGCAAAATGTTAGTGAACTTTTTCTGAAAAAGCCATTCTATAATGCTTTTCTGATAATAGTAAATGCCTTAGTCCCAGCCTTAGATAATTTTGTTATATTGCTGAAATTTGTGATGATGGATTGAACACATTGAATTATATTAGAACAATATATCTCAGAGACTTCTTATAAAGGGTCTTTTATTGGGTGTTCTTCAAAATAAAAATCACATTAATAAAAATAAAAGAGTTCATCTTAAAAGTTAAATAATTACAGAATTGATTTTTTAAAAAAAACCACTATGCTTCAATAGGCAGTGGAATTATACAAATTTCCCATTTCAAAGGAGAATATAAAAATCATGAATCTAAGGGTTGCTATACAAATAGAATTAATAATGCTTATAGCATCAACAAGAAGATTCTTAAATAAAATTGGCAGTTTCCACCATTGCAAGTGACTTCAAAATGCAAAGCCTTCTTGAATGGTTTGGTGCCACCTTCTTGAAACTTGCAGAAAGCAGCTGTAGTTTTACCCATGATTGCTTTTGAATAATTAGTACAAATGTCAACACAGTTAAAAGGTCAAATAATGTCTTAGAATTATTATGAAAACAGTTTTGGCCTTGAGGACCACTGGAAAGAGATATGGGGAGCCCAAGGGATCTGTGAACCATGCTTTGAGAACACTATAAAAAATTTGTTTCTCTAGGGGCCCTTAAATCAGGGCATAGACATTTGTAAGGAAATGTGGGCCCATTTCTATGATGCCACCTACCCAGCGAGACTCTGGGCAACTTACTAATAAACATCAGTCCCTACCTGTTTGCACCCATCCTTTCCTCTCCTCTGTAGTAGCCCCCACATCTCATCCACCATGAAACACGTAAACATAATGGAATATCTAAAGTGTTTAGGCCATATTATTTAGTGGGGGAAGGAGTGTGTAAAGTGTAAGGACTGTGAAAATAAAAAAATATTTAGAGTAAGTGAATCTCAGAGAGTGAATATTCAGATAAGGCGAGACTCAGAATGTGTATTAGCCTAAACTCTCAGGGAGTAGCAGACCTGTACACTCCAGAATTAACACAGATGTGGCCAGTGTACAGCCACACTATGTTTCAAAGAGCTGTCTTGAAGAAAAGGCATGGTTATTTACAATTACTCTTGGTTCTGTTATCTTGGGCATCCATACCATAAGAATGACTACATTCATAATAGTTTAGTGTGGGAACATATCAAAAGGTCCTAGAGCTTCATAAAGCCCAGACTCTCATGGGGGGATTTATTTATTGAAGGTAGAAACAAAATATTCTACAAACATGAAAACTTGAATGTTTCATTCGGTCTTCCGTTTTCATTTTCAAAATACTACCTAAATTACATATTTCCAAGAAAAAAACTAAGAATGTAAATTACTCTCTGTGTTTCTTGAGAATTTGGGGGTAAAATGAACTTTAGCAGGAAGTCCAAAAATATTTCTGGTCCCAATGTTTTCTGGTCCCAAATACACACATTCTACTTCCTTAGCTGGATTTTTTTCTTTTCTTTTCTTTTTCTTTTTTTAGTATTTTAAGAGAGAGTGAAAGAGAATCAATTTTACTTATTTTTCCATCTAGCCTTTGTTTCTCCAACACTTAGTTTTGCATATGGTGCTGGGTTTGAACCCAGGTCCTTCTGCATGCCAGGCAAGTGCTCCAACCACTGAGCTGCCACTCCAGCTCACCTTAGTTGGAATTTATTAAAAGATTTCTGAATCAGAAACAATCCAGAAAGAGGGCTCCACTTCAAGTATTTGGTGGATGAGGGAAGTGAGGGTGATTAGAATCACAAAGCAGTTTCAAATTATGCAATGGTGGAACTTTCCACTATTGCCACATACTGGGAAAGATGATCAGAGATAAAAAATGTAGAGAAAATGATTAGAAAATTAATGCATATATTGTCCTTTGCTCAAGACTTTGGTTTATATTACTCATTGTTTAAAGAATGTTATTTTGGGGGGCTGGAACTGTGGCTTGGGAGTTACAGTGCTTGCCTGGCATGCGCAAGTACATGGGTTCAAACCCCAGCACCCACATACACAAATGTCAGAGCAACAAAAGCCATGTGAAAAACTCGATAAAAAAATTGAGTCTCTCTCTCTCTCTCACTGTCCTTCTCTCTTTAAAAAATGTTGTTTTTCTTTGACTACATTGAAAAAAAAAGTTTGCTAAGGATGGGATGAAATTCTAGTATCTTATATTTTAAGATTCCTGAACCTGGAGAGTTATTTTAAAATATTTCGCATTGAAATAAAAGACTAAAAATACATAATATTGATAATCACATTTCTTTAATGCCTTTTGCCACATAGTTTACAATTCCTACATTCAAGGGCATGCATGACAAACTTCTTACAAGATCAAAGTTGTAGAGAGGATCCTCTGATCTATTACCTTCACTACCCCATTCTAGTCTACATAGGAATTGCAAGATATCAAGGTATCAACATAACTTTGTCTTGGAACAAAGGGGAAGGAGGCATTGTTCAGTCCTAACCATACTTCAGAAGGAGTCTGACAGTTTTTGAACTTCTTTCCGTACCCTGCTTCTACACAGTTGCTATCATCTTTTTTGTTTTGCAAAAATTTTTCCATTCAGACTTTTCTTTCTCCTTCTCCCTGATGATTACTTTATTTTTGGTGTCTCTTTCCATATTCATGACCAGCAGTGTCCTTAGTGTGTGAAACAATGAGGAGTGCTTTTTCTGATGTGACTTCTCAACAGAGACATCATAAATGGCCAAATTCAAGGCATACACATTTATGTTACTAGCACATACAATGACCCAGTGGATGCAGTGAAAATGGGCACTGCGCATATATATTTCTAAAATATTATTCTAAAATTTAGATTATCCCTAGGTCTTGGCTTTTAACTTGATTTAACTGGTAAGGATCCCTGGCCACAATTAAAGTCGATTTTAAACTCATACATGTTCTCTAATGAGGAAATTTGAAGAGTCCAAATAAAAGCCCACTATTCTGCAGTTAGAATAATTCTGTGAAATTAACCATGTAAATGCTCAATGAAGCAAATGATTAAAGAAGAAATGAATAAAAATACAGATTAAAATGGGTAAAATTGTATTTTGTCTTTTTTGGTACAGCTTATAAATCATACTTAAATTTTGTTGGTTCAAAAGCATAAAACCAACCTCATCACTCACCAGGTGTGAAAAATAATGCTGACAACTTTTCTTAGTTTTAGAGTAATAAAGTAGGCTTCTTTTTTTCCACGTTAAAAGAAAATCACTCAATGCTTCATTCTTTAATATTTGCTTTCTTGATGATCACTGACTATAATAACTCTTTTGACTAGGGGATAATTTTAAGTCTTTGTCTTAATCATAACTTCAGACACAGTTCTGCAGCCAGAACTGAAATATTTTTGTAATTGAGAGTCCTGCTACCTTTTCTAATGAGGGCAATATATACAAGGAATAATTATATTTAAAAATCCCCATTTAAATACCAAATGTTCTCACAGTTCTTTTCAGCTTACTGAGCTTCTTAATACACATGACCTCATTTTTATTATCATAATACCTTGAAAAATAAGCTAATGTAGGTATTATCACACCCATTTAACAAGGGAGAAATTGACAATAAAAGAAGTTCAGTGACATTTTTAAGTTCCTTGACTAAGAACTTCGACTGAAATCCAGATGGGTTGACTTCAAAACTGAGTTCTCTTCTCTAGAATGCAATGCTTCCCATGCATTAAAAAATTACACTAAGAACACAGCAGGATTGCATTTTCCGGCATGTCTCACAGTCCTCATGAAGCAGCTGCTGAGTAGCAAAGTTGCTCTGGGCAGCTGTGCTGAGGTTGGTAGAGCAAGCTGCTGTGTGCGCCAGGGTTGCCGGCCTATGAGCAGCTATGGATGACTTAGTCAAATAAATGGCTGTCCTGACAGCAGCAGAAACAACTCACCAGAGGAGGTGACAAAGTGACAGCCCGGCCTGTCAAAAATTCCACCTGGCCTGTTGAAAAACCCTCCCTCACTTCAAGTATGTTTCTTCATCTAGCATCTGCATGACTCAGATCTAGGCTGCCACTCTTCCATTGTAGATACCAATGTTTATGTGAGAGAAGTTAAAATAGAACCTGGTCTGGTGGCACCAAGCAGAAAACCTGCTTGGACAACTCACGGAAACAACTGCAAGAAGCCAGTCGTGTTTTCATATCCTCTTCATTTGTGTCTGGCAGATTCACATGGGACTATTCACCTGTTTATGTACAAACAAGGAGTGGAAACATGAGAGCCTGATGTAGTAATTGAAGAACTACTTTCAGCCTGACTATACCCAATTTCAAAACACCGGACCATTTCAGAGCTGCTTCCAGGACATGTGTGACTTGGAGAAGGAGACGACTTATTTCTTCTCCATTCTAGGATATTGGCCCCATTACCCTGCTAGTGTGCACTCTTCAGTCCTCGTCCTAGTCACCCTCACGGCGGGTCCTCAAAACTCCCTGGTGGCAGGCAGAGGTGAGCAGGACAATGCAGGCAGCAAGTTAACACAGGTTCCAATTTGTAAAGGTGGTTATCTTCTCTCCTGTGAAGCAATGTCAACCATTAGAAGAAAAGGTGAAACAGAGTTGACCATATTTTTTTTCACTTTGATATTCTGTCCTAAGTGTCAAGGGCAGGGAAGACTTATGCCACTCCAGATACACTTTTTGTTTATGACCCAAGGTTTACTTTGTACAAGCTTCTATTTTGTCTTCTGCTATGTCCTCCAAAGCTCTATCATAAACCCTCCACTAGGTAAAGAGCACCAGACTGTATTTATTATTTCCCTGACTATTATTTCCATCATTTGCTTATGATTTTTGTAGAAAATATTAATTTGGAGTAATATTAACTAATATTAATTACTGTAGTCAGGACAAGTCAGTGGTGATTTCTACTGAACACTAGGCAGAACCTCTAGTCGTCTTGGTTAGATTCCATCTAGGTTCCAGCTTGCTTCTTTTTCTGAGGGAGACCCATTCAATGTGCCTTATTTTTCATTATCTTGACGATGTCTTATTATCTAAAGCCAATTCTTCTAAATGTAGTTATTTGGTATATTCTAGTTCTAAACATCATACAAAGATTTTTTTCCCCAGCATAAATAAACATGTAGTCATGCTTTGACATAGTTTTTAAACATATCTATGGTTATGATTTCTCAACCATTGTTCTCAAATATCTTTTTTTCCCTTGAAAACTCTGTTCTCCCATTGATTACTGTACTTTATAATTTAGAATCTTGAGTTCATCAAGGTTGGCTTTTATTAATGTTAGGTCTAAGTCAGTGAAATATCTTGTTCATATCAGAATCTCTGAGTGCAGGATTTGCTAAGAGCACTACAGTGATTTTAATGTGAAGTTAGGAGGGAGAATGCCTGTTGTTTTGATTCAGAGATTGCTGGACCTTTTCCCAAATTGCCTTTCTTTATTTTTTTTCCAGTTACTATGAATTGGCAATAGTCATCAGTTAGCTAACTTAAACATTCAGTCTACTCTGTGGCTAATACTGGTAACTCTGCAGGTGGAGGACTTGCTACTAACTTTTATCATTTCAGGACTTCCCGATTGAGTGCATGAAAGGGAATATAACTATTTCAGTTTCTATCTTATGTTTTCTGTGGGAATAGGAATACAAATATACAAAACTTATCTTCCACCTCCTAGCTTCCCTTGGTGAAATTCGGTCACCCCAGATGTAAATTAAGACCCTAATATGTGCTAGACAAACTCTGAAGGTAAAGCAGTAAAAATGGGAGAGAGACTCTGTCTTGCCAAATTAAGACAGTTAGTGAGAATTTTGTGATAATTGATGTGAAGACACTCAGGGCATTTGCTTTGTCTAACAGGTGTGCTAAACTAATTTTGAATCTGCCAGTCTATATCCTCCTTTCCTCCCAAGTGAATCATTCCGATGTACTGTTGGTTAAAAAACCTCTTAAAAATTCCGAGCCTATTTATTATTCCCTACATAATATACTTTTATTTGCCACCTGTCTGTTATTTTTCACAGCTAAATTAAGTGTTCTAAGTTAGCCTCTAAGAAAAAGGAACTGGCCTAACTCACAGGGCTAGATGGCTGAAGATGCTTTGAGGTGGCAGGACATAGATGTTTGGTGAGTTTTCCCTGGAAATCTATTTCTTGGGATCCTCTCCCTTAGCAGTGCTTATGTTGTTTATAGATTAGAAGAGACAGCACATCATGCCTCTCCTACAGAATGGATAGTATGATCTGGGTGTTTTTCCTCTCCCAGTAAGAGATAATTATGATATTTCTGATTAATTTTAAAGACATTTTTGACATTTTGTACCCATGATTATAATCTTTTGTTCCTGAGGTCTGCATCTTCACCAGTCTATGCATAAAGAGTTGAAGACTCTGCCTCATGTGTACCTGGCAGAGCCTGGTTGAATCTTGCTGTCTACACACTACTCTTACTACTAGATTGTAGCTTACTCGGGTAGAGAGCTGAACATGGACCTTTTTCCTTTTCTAGAACCTAAATATTTCTAGCTTATGTGCCATCTATGAGCCAAATCAAAGATTTTTTTTGAACCCAGAGGTACCACAGCCTCAGCCTTTTTTATACTCAGACAGGGTCTTGCTAAGTCACCTAGAACCTCACTAATCTGATGAGTGCTGAGGCTGGCCTTGGACTTTTGATTCTCTGGCTTCAGCTTCCTGCATCACTGGGATTACTGGCATACTGGCATGCATCACCATGCCTGGCCATGTGTTGTTTCTTTTTTTTCTTAGAGAGGGACTGAGAGAGAGAGAGAGAGAAAGAGAGAATCGATTTTTATTTAGTTTTTTCACGTGTCATTTTCGATCTGACACTTTGTTGTGTATGTGGTGCTGGGGTTGGAACTTGCATACTTGCGCATGCCAGGCAAGCACTGTAACCAAGCCATCACTTTAGCATTCTAAGTAGCAGCAGCTGGTGGTGGTGGTGCTGCTGCTGCTGCTGCTGCTGCTGCTGCTGCTTCTGCTTCTTCTTCTTCTTCTTCTTCTTTTTCTTCTTCTTCTTCTTCTTCTTCTTCTTCTTCTTCTTCTTCTTCTTCTTCTGAGAGAGAGAGAGAGACACACACACACAAAGAATCAATTTTTATTTTTTTCACATGGCTTTCATTTCACTGACACTTGGTTATGTATGTGGTGCTGGGGTTTGAACCCATGTACTCGCACATGCCACGCAAGTGCCGTAAAGGCCGAGCCACCGCTGCAGCCCCCCTAAGTAGCTTCTTAACTTCAAATGAAATGCATGTTTTCTTAGAAAATCTGAAGAGGGAATTAAAGGAGGATGAAAATCTCCATTCAGATGCATGTAAGACAGTGGAGAGTCAAGCCAATCTTTAGTGACTCTGGATCCATAGTCACACAAGGTGTGTTTCCAATCTGCTTTTCTTTCAAGGATATGCCAAACTGAACAGAGAAAGTATTTAAAATGAGGATGAGGGATAAAAGAAGTCATCAAAATGGCAGAAGTAAATAAATGATAAGGAACATTTCACCTGCTTTGCTTTAGTAGTGCAGTGCCTAAGGGCAGACTGCACACAAAGGAGCCTTCTTGTGGCATTTTTATTCCTGCTTTCATTCATCTATCTCTGTTAGCTACATTCTAGTTCCTGTAATTCAGTAGTAATCCTCAAGAACAAATGAATTTCATGGACTCTGCCTTAGTGATGGCTCTGTGTTATCTGTCTCCACGTTCCCTTTCAAAAGGGACAAATAAGCAGGGAGAAAGTACAGATCACATTTATTTCAATTATGACACATACAGGCTGTTTCCCACATGCTTTGGGTGGACTCTTTCAGCATATCTGGATCGCTAGATGAGTATAAATAGTTCCTAAAGGGAGTTTTCCTTTATGGTGGAAAGGAAAGTTAAAGTCTAGCTTCCTGGCCTTTTTCTTCAACCATTCCTCTGACTTCTACCAAGCTTTTTGAAAAAAGATTCTCTTTGCAATTTCATTACTTACCAAAAAGACATTTTACATAACATGGAACTAGTGAGTCCCTATTCATTTTTACCGAGGAGAAAACAGATTCAAAGCAGAGGAAGGCCTTGGCGAAGGTCTCCTGGACAGTTAGTTTGCACTCACACGCTGCAACTCCAAACCTAATTCATTTTCTGCTACACTAGGTTGCCTGGCATGGCATCATCTTTCAATTAGCTGTGGTCATTGCCTCACATATATATTCAATAGCTTCCCGAGGAAAGCAAACTGAACATATTTCCAAATCAGCAAGCTCTGCTCTGAATAAGGAAAAAGTTCAAGGCAATCTTATGGGATGGCTCCAGGTGTCCAACCTTCCACTTTCTCCTTGCTACCACTTTGCCCATTCTCAGGGGTGGGGGGCCATTTCCCATTGGCTGTCCCTTGGGGTGAGCAGAAATTGAATGTGTTTAATTTAGATTTTCCTCAGGCTCTTTGACTTGTAATCAGCACATCTTTGTATCCTTACCTCTCCAGCTGTTCTCCGTGCAAAGCTGAGCTAACCAAGACTGCTGAAAATTTCAGAGACAGTTAGTGTCAGAGAATTTCCCCAACTGTTTCAACAATCTTAAAATGACTAATTTAATTGAAATTATAAGGCATCAGATAATAACGATGTTCTTAATGGACTGTACACCTGTAATGAAATCCATAAGGAAAAGGAAAATAGAACTACATTTGGGAAGCAAAACCATTTATATTTCCCACACAGCCAGTGAAAATATGGCGTCCCACTTTGATTTTACCTTGTGACATCCATAATGAGTCTGTTGATCAGTGTGGACAGAAGACGGATGTGGCAGAAGAAAATCATTTTGTGTCCTAGCTTCACACAGTATTTCTCTAACTAGAAAGCAAACCCATTAGTCATCTGTCTTGGAAGACTTGGATTCTAATTTTGGCTGCTGATTTTATTTGCTGTATATAATGCTTTGTCTTCTGGTCTGTTCCTGTTCTGTTCTAATTTGGAATCTTGACTCCTATTTCCTGTTCTTCACATTTGGGCATGATATACCATGGCAATTCTGCATGTCCTCAGACAGTCTTAACAAAAATATTTGTATAAGAACCATTGGTGATACTTCAATTAGCATAATTTGTTCCATCTCCATCCATTTGGCTGCAAAAGCCATAATATCAGCTGAATTGGAAACTATCAGAAGAAACGAAAAGTTGCACAGAGTGTCACCGGCACCCTTGTGTGGTCTTACCTTGAGTCCCCTGGTTTCCTGCCTCAGTTCTTCAACAGTATCTAAGAGGTGAACACAAGCACCTCTTACAATCACAGGGACCAAAAGTAGGAAGATAGGGAGGAAGGAGGAAGTGCTGGGGAGAGATATCGGCCAATTTATACTCTTATATTGCCTGCATGTATGAATACGTAACAACAAATCCCATCATTATGTACAACTCTATTGCATCAATTAAAAAACATGGAAAGAAAAGAATAAATCTAAAAAATGAAAAAAAAAAACCCATCAGTGGGAGATACAGATAGATCTTATCATCCAGAGCAGAAGGCAGCATAATGATAACATCTCCTTCCAGGGCAAGAGTTGGACAGGTTTATTTGCAGCCCCCTTCATCAATTGATTGATTTGAGTGTAGCTTCATTCATACATGGAATGTCTTCTAACTTTCGGGGTTCTCAGCTTTGGTGTAAAGATACAGTGGTACAACATCTGCCCTGGTCTGCTTCTATAAGACCCCCAACCTCCACTCTCACTGTGGGTCTTGAGGGACCAAAGGCACTGATAAGAACATGGAGCTCATGTTCTTGTCTATGTTTTCATTCATAAAATCAATTTCTCTGATCCAGGAAGCTCATGTCTTCTGTAATCATGTTTGAAACTTAGAAACCTGACTGACTAGCTAACAAGTAGGGTTAAAACTCAAAACTTTCACAGTTCTTGACACCTGGTTTCCTCATTCTGGAGTCTAGCTTCAGAGCTACATTGATTCCAACTACAGTCTTTTTACCAGCATCCCTCCTATTTCAATGGCTTAGCCCATATTTCTAGTACTTCTTATCAAGAGTTTACCACTAAGCTGGCTCCTTCTCTGTGTTCCCAAAAAAAGAGAATACCTGCGTACATGCAAAGCAGGAATGACAGATACATTTCAATTTATAGGCTGATTCTAATTATTTGATAGTGGTGATATGGAGTTTATGATGAAAGGATTCAGAAGTTCGAAACTCAGGTAAAAGGGTTGCATATTCCACAGTTTGTATACAGAATGGTCTAGATAATGAAAGCCCCAAACTCTCCATTGGTGGCATTAGTGTCAGGCACTCTCAGTGAACAGAGTAGTATGTACATGTAATATATGTATTATATGAAAAGTGTGCTCTTTTCAATGATGGTGAAGCCACTACTAATTCAAATAACTAATAGGTAAATACTCCAGCTATTTGCAGAGGATGAATGAGTGGAGTTTTCTGTATTTCTTTGCCTGATTTCTCTATGATCAGGAAGTTTTTTTGTTTTGTTTTTTTTTTTTTTTTAGAGAAACAATTTTTCTTATTTTTTTTCCATCTGGTTTTTGTTTCTCCAACACTTAGTTGTACTTGTGGTGCTGGGGTTTGAACCCAGGTCCTCACACAGGCCAGAAAAGCACTTTAACAGCTGATCCATCATTCTAGCTCCAATCAGGCAGTGTTGATGCTTCTGATACTTAAAAGTAGAAAAATACAGTCATTATTGTTATAAAAGCACTGTTAATTTAGTAGGATTCCAGAATGTACTCCTAGTTTATGAATCTTTTTATATATATCATTTCTCCCTGTGTTTTACAACCAGGAAATCTGATAAATCTCCTGAATATTTAACTTTTAAGATGAAAATGTTGTTACTTGTTCTTAAATTACTTTTTGCTTTAGTTGTTAGGAAGCTTGGTGACAGTTTTCCCATCAACCACACATAGTTTCTAAAAGTGAGACACTTCAGAAATACCAGACACTAAAAATATGGGGGGTTGGGTTCCAGTTCCACAGGTTTTCACCCATTTGATTTTTAATAGGTGTCAGGATTTTTAAAAGCTCATTATATGAATACAATATGAAGCAGTAATTTAAAAATAACTTTTATAGGATTTTGCATTTAGTATTTCAAACTGTCTATTGTTCAGTTTGAGACTAGTATACAGTAAGGATTTAAGTTTTACTTTCCTAAATAGCCAACATTCCTAATATTATTTATGAAAGCTTCTATTTCTTTGACTAGTTTTGCTTTCCTCACTGATTCTTTTTCTTTTATTTTTTAAAGAGAGAGGGACAATGAGAAAGAGAATCAAATAATTTAGATTTTCAGTTAGCCTTTGTTACTGCAACACTTGGTTGTATATGTGGTGTTGGGGTTCGAACTCATGTTCTTACTTATGCAAGGCAAGTGCCAAAACTACTAAGCTACTGCTCCAGCCCCTCCTCACTGATTTTTAAACCATGTCCTTACAAATATAAATTCCCACATATCTGATTAGACTTCTGGATTCTCTGTTTCATTGATCTGTTTGACTATTCCTTCAACCAAACTCATACTACTTAAATTTCTATATATTTACAGGGTGTTATGATAGATACAGAAACAAGTTCTGTCTCATTGCACTACTTTTTCAAAATGTTCCTGGCTGTGTTATATATTGTGTTTTTCAAAAAACAATTTACAATATGTACATGAAGTTCCTTAATCTGGTGTTTTGGGCTATGTAGAAAAAATCAACTTCTGTGGTTAGAAAAATATGTTATTCTGATTGGTCTCTCATTCTAACCTTGAGCATCATCTAGGAGCACATGACTCCAGATCCAGGAAGGGGGTTTGGGAGCTGGAGGGTATGGTGTCAGGTAGAGAGTAGAGAAAAATTTGGGTCCTCTTAAATCAAAGTTCAGGAATAATTATGTCACATTGAAAATCAGTAAATATCCTCTCTTATTTTGTTTTAGAGCTCTGAAAATCCAGAAGGCAGTTCTAAATGGTGGTCCTCCAAGAAATAAGCCAAAGTTACAAATGAAGTATTTCACACCCTGTCATTGGGCTTGTTGTTCAATGCTGTGCTGCTATGGCTGCCTTAAAGGTTATGCTATACTGTGAAATTTCTCTACTTTCAATATTTTAGTTATTCAGAACATCCTTTCAGTTTACATAAGGAAAAAACGAAGTATAGAGATAGATGAGGAATAGAGGAGGCTTTATTAGAGGGGAAAATTCTATTAAGTAAGTATAATCTGATGGAAATCTTTTAGAATTGCATTGGAATTTCAAGGTCACAAGTCCTATCAGTCTGTCTCCTGTGAAACCAGCTTCTCATCATCCTTACAGATTAGGCTTCAGACCTTGTCATAAAGCTCTGATTAGGAATTCTGCTGAAGATACCATGAGTTTTCTATTTCAGGGTCTTCATCCATGCTTTCTTTTTTTTAAATAAGATTTTATTTTTCATTATAGCTTTACATATTGAAGGGGTTTGTTGTTACATTTCCGTACATGCACACTTCACATATCCCCTTTTTACCATCCCTACACTCATCTTCTCCCGCTCTTCAATTGCTAAACCCCCAGTCTGTGAGGTGGCTCCCAGTTTGATTGGTATTCCGTGTTTGATGAGCCTATTGTCTAAACAATCTTCTCTCACTCTTTCTTGTATTGTTCTCTAACTTCCACATATGACAGAAAACACTCAGCCCTTGAATTTCTGGGTTTGCCTAATTTCACTCAGCATGATTTTCTCCATCTCCATTCATTTTCCAGCAAAAAGCCATGACTATGTTGTTTATTTTAATAGTATATATCAGTTTCTTAATCCATTCATCCAATGATGGGCATCTGGATTTGTTTGTTTAGTTTTGAGAGACAGGGACAGTGAGAGAGAAAAAGAATCAATTCTATTTAGATTTTCTTGTGGTTCATTGTTTTCAACACTTTGCTGTGTACTTGGTCCTAGGGTTCGAACCTTCATCCTTATACATGCCAGGCAAGCACCTTAACCTCTGAGTCAACACTCCAGCCCCACCTGGGTTTTTTTAATGATTAAAAATTTCTTCACCCTTTCTAGCTTTTGTCTAGCGAACTACAACTCATATATACTAAATATTTTACAGGCATTTTCTTAGAAACTTGTTGTTAGATCCCTGTCAGAAGCATAGCTGGCCATTATTTTCTCCCATTCTGTAGGCTCTCTTCACATTCTTAATTGATACCTTAGCTGTGCTGAAGCTTTTTAGTTTAATAGCATTCCCCCTTATTGATTCTTGGTTGTATTTCTTGTGCTGTAAGTGTCTTATTAAGAAAGTTGGTGACGGCTCCTCTAAAGTTGAGTGTTGAACCTATTTTCTATCAGTTGTAAAGTTTAATTCCTAGGTCTTTGATCCATTTCAGTTTGAGTTTTATTCAAAGACAGAGACATGGATCCAATTTCATTTTTCTACATATCATTGTCCAGTTTTCCCAGCACCATTTGTTAAAAAGGTTGTCTTTTCTCCAAGATATATTTTTGCCACCTTTGTCAAATATCAGATGGCTAAAGATTTCTGGTTTTGTCTCTGTACCTTCTATTCCATTGGTTTTCATGTCTATTTTGATACCAATGCCATGCTGTTCTCATAACTACAGCTTTATAGTATAGATTTATATCAGGTATTGTGATGTATCCCATTTCATATTTTTTTGCTAATTATTTTCATGATTCTAGATCTTTAATTCTTCCAAATGAATCTAAGAATTCATTTTTTTATCTGTGAAGAATGTCATTGGTATTTTGATATGAATTGTATTGGATCTGTATAATGCTTTTGGCAGAATGGCCATTTGAGCTATATTTATTTTGCCTATCCAATAATAGGGGATGTCTTTCCATCTCAGATCTTTTATTTCTTTCTTTGATGTTATATAATTTTCCTTGTGTAGGACTTTTGATTCTTTGGTTAGATTAATTCTCAAGTATTATAATTTATTTTAGTTTATTATGAATGTGTTGGTTTTCCTGATTTCATACTCAACTGAATCATTGTTGGAGTATAGAAAAGCTATTGATTTACAGGTATTGATTTTGTATATTGCTACTTTATCAAAGTCTTTGATAAGCTCTAGCATTTTTTGGGGGGGTGGAGACTTTTAGGTCTTCTTAGTATAGGTCCATATCATCAGCAAATAGGAATCATTTGATTTCTTTATGTATTCATATGCCTTTGATCTCCTTTTGCCTTAGTGCTCTGGCTAGTGTTTCAAGGACTATACAGAATAAGAGTGGTGAGAGTGGACATTCTTGTCTTATTCCCAATTTTAATGGGGATGCTTTCAATTTTTATCCATTTAGCATGATACTGGCTATGGGTTTGTCATAAATAGCCTTTACAATATTAAGGAAAGATCCTTTAATTCCTAACTTCTCCAGTGTTTTTCTACATGAATGGGTGTTGGATTTTGTTGAAGGCCTTTTCTGCCTCTGACAGGGGTCTAATACCAGGATATACAAAGAACTCAAAACCATAATGCCAAAAACACAAATAATCTCATGCAATAAATGGGCAAAAGCACAAAAGAGAAGCTTCTCAACAGAAGAAATGCAAAAGGCCAATGAATATATGCAAAAATGTTCAACTTTCTAGGAAAATTCAAATCAAAACTTCATTAAGATTTTACCACATTCCAGTCAGAATAACAAAGATCAGGAATACAAACAACAACAAATGCTAGAAAGCATGTGGGGAAAAAGGAACCCTTAATCGTTGTTGGTAGGACTGCAAACAAGTTAAACACTTTGGAAAGCAGTATGGCAACTCATCAAAAACTTAGGAATGGAACCACCATATGACCCCACTATCCCACTCCTCAAGAGTTCCTAAAAGTTATAAATTTGGCATACTACAGTGTCACAGCTACATCAATATTTACAGCAGCACAATTCACAATACCTAAATTATGGAATCAATCCAGATGTCCATCATTGGATCAAGAAACTGGTATATATACACAAAGGAGTTCTATTCAGATATTAAAAACAATGAAATCCTGGCCTTTGCTGGTAAATGGATGGAAATGGAGAAAATCATGCTGAACGAAATTTGCTACCCAGAAACTCAAAGGCTGAATGTTTTCTATCATTTGTGGAAGCAACTAGAGTACATTATAGGAAAAAGTAAAAGAAAAATAAGTTTAGACAATAGACCCATCAAACAGATTAGTAATTGAACTAGGGGCAACCTTGTAGACTAGAGAGGGTAAAGGGGAGATGTATGATGTATGGAAGTGTAACAACAAACCCCTTCAATATGCAAAACTCTAATGCACAATTTTAAAAAAATTCTTACTACCTTTAAAAAAAGAAAAAAATATATGGATGGAATAGAGTGACATTAAAGAGCCTCTGTAGTTCAACTAACACCTGTTTGTTTATTTTTGGGCCTATCTCACATACATTTGAGAGTCAACTGAACACTCTCCTCCCTTGTATTTTATGGTTGTGTCTCTTGCTTCCATTTCCTATTTGTACACAAATTTTTCCACTTAGAAGTTACAGGTTTTTCTGTTGACTTATATTTGTACTTTGCTTATACTTGGTCACATTCTGACTTGAATTACAGGGTTGAGGGGGTGTATTGTGTTTGGATGTGTCTGTATGTTCTAAGGCGTTCCCTTCAAGTAAAGGTTTGTTCTCCCAGCAAGAAAGTCGGTCTTACTCATTTTTGTTACTCCTACAAAAACCCATAGTGAATGGCAAGAAGAACTCAATTGCAGTGTTTCTCAGACTTCAACCCTCATTGAAATGATACGGAGAAGTTTTTCAAACAGTGTTGTCTACTGCTGTCCACTAAAATTTCTGTTCAGAAGGAGCTCAAGAATTTATATTTCTAATAGGTTTGGATGATGCTGACGTGGCTGGTTTGGAATTCATACTTTGAGAACCACTAATCTACGATAAAGTTCTTAAACTTGGTTGCATGTTAGACTTTAAAAAAAAAATTCCTAGGCTCCACCCTAGATAGATTAAATCAAGATCTCTGAGAGTAGGGCTTTTCTGAAACAAAACACCACAAGGGTCAACAGCCACAACTCCTCAGGAGATTTGACTGTGCAGGAAGGGTTGGAAACCAGAGCTCTGTGTCAATAGCTGATGAAGAAACAGAGTTCTGAGCAACAGATCACACTTGCTGGGGCTAGGTCACAGCAGTTGTGATAAACTGGTGAGTAAGTGTGAAGGAGCCTGTGTTACATCTCAGTGTGCTTATATTAAAATGTAGGTAATCTTGGACTGTGTCTGAGAAATACACAAATCCCAGATGAATCCTGTCCAGGAAACACATTCTAGTTAGCAAAAAGCTTAGCATCTCTTAAGAAACAGGGTCAGGGTAAGCAAAACATGTGAAAGTCAGGTGGGTAGATGAGACCAGGTGAGCAAACCAAGGGTGGAGGCCCACATCTACTAATACATCAGGAATTCATAAATGGGAAAGACAGGGGAGTGCAGGGAGATTCCTCTACAGAGGAATTTACTTCAAGGCCATAAGTTTAAAATGTTAAGTGAATTTTTGGAGAAAGCAATATTGACAAGACTGGATCAGACTTAGTATATAATTTCAACCTTATTGAAGAGGCAGGTGTGTGAGCAAAAAGGCAAATGCAGCTTCTGGAAGTGAAACCTAACAGAGTGCTAGAGAGATTTTCGGAAAGCCTGTGGACTTTCTCCATCTTCTTAGTGGCCTAAGAAAATGAGAAGGCAATTTTCATTGGGGAAAAAAGGAGTTTGCTTTATTCCCAGTAGCAGGTATTAAAGCAGTGCTATAGCATGTGTTTGGGGACCACATTGATGAGCAGCAGTTGCTTCAGATTCATAAAACCATTTAACCACAAACTGCACATATTTCAGCTCTGCGTTGGGCTGACTTTTATTTTCAATACACCTGTTTGTAGTAGATGTCTAATTGATGGTGCCTGTTGGACTTTATGCTCTATAAATGCCAAGTACATTTTCCACAAGTATGCTCTTCCCTAATCAATTTCTCCAGAATAAGCATTTGAAAAAAATTTAATTATTTAGGGATTTTAGGCAGGGCCCAGTTTGCCACTGGTTTTAGAGCTCAGGTTCTACGTGGGAAGAAGCATTAGCTTCCCCTAAACTCAGCAAGAGTCAGTTGTGACCAGATGTTCCCTAGGAGAAATAAGTAAGTGCAATTAGAGGGTCTCTGATGTAGGGCTCAGGCTGTAGCCTCTGGATGTCTTCTCTCATCTCTTTTACTGGAAGCATTGGAAATTGTGGATTAGCGCTCACTTGGAATGAGTCTTCACAGATATAATTAACGTGTAGGATCTTGAGAAGAGCTCACCTGGATCATCTGAATTGTGCTTAATTTCAATATAAAGTGCCTTATAAGACACAAAAAAGGAGAAGGCAGAGGAACAAGGAAAGAGAAGGAAGTGTGAATATTGGACAGAGATAAGAGTGATGCCCCTCTAGGAATACCTGGAACCCTAGAAGAGGCAAGGAACAGAATCTCCCCTGGAACATTTTGAGGAGCCCTGTGAACACTTTAATTTTGGACTTTTGTCCTCCAGAATCACCACTGAATAAACATCTGTTTTATAAGTAAACCAGTTTGATATTTTGCTTTAATAGTCCTAGAATTTGAATGCACTGTAGAGAAATACAAGAAAAGAACAGTTTCCAGAGCCTTCTGAAGTCATCATTTTTGAACTTGGTTTCCATGCACTCATTGTGCCATCTAAAGTGGACTTTTCCTGACCATAGATCTCTTCAACCCTTTAATAAAATAGAGCTTTTCTTCATTTATATCTTAACACTGGTCTAAATACAGTTCATAGGGCTTGATGTTGAGGGATTTCTCCATGGGTGGGTTGTTGGGCAGGCATGTCTTTATGTGCATAGCTACAGCTGAAATCTGAATTAAAAGAGACCTCTGTGCACTAAATAAAAATACCAAACATTTGAAAGAACATTCTCTTTGGAAATTGCTATACACCAGCATTTCTCTGTAGTGAATATTGCCTTTTTTTTTTTAATATCTTAAAATAGGTACCAGGAAAGGTTACAAATCTCTTGGGTGAATCCCTGGCCCTCCAGATTTATTTCCAAGGGTTTGGTGAAGGTTATCAATCATTAATATAATACCTCTTCTTGCCAGTCTTCAAGCATACTATAGAATTTTTTTTTCCTCTCTCAAATATGATTAAAGAAACAAAAGATGTTGCCTATCTGGCTCATCTTTCCTCACCATCCTTTCCCACTGCCATTCAGATGAAGACTGACTTACTACTTCTATGCAAAAAAATAAATAAAATCAAAACTGAGCTCAAAGTGAGACTTTTTTTGTTCCTACTTAGGTTCTTAGGCAAGTAAGGTGCCTAACCAGATGACAGATAATCTGTAATTAAATGACTCACCCAACTATTTAACATTCAACTCCTGTTGTCTTAAATATTGGCAAATATTCAGTGCTAAGTATTGGAAGGAAGGAGTACCTCCAACTATTGAGAACAAATATGTCATCACTTAAAACCAGATAGAAAAGTAAAAAGCAAAGTTAATTCCGTAAATTGAGAAAAAGATATACAGTAAAAGTCACAAACTGAAACTGTAGAAAGCACAATTAAATCCAGCAGTACCCAAATGTTCTAGCAGAAATTAAGGCAGAAGGTGAAAATTTGTGCCCTCTGAGCTTGCTCTGACTCGCAGATATACTTTTTAAAAATTAAACCAATTTTTTAAACACAGGATATTTCACATAAGTATATAAATATTTTTCTCCTGAAAATTTTTGTAAGGTCTGGTAGCATTTGAGCTGTATTCCTGCATTTCCAGGAACTGGTTCATGACTGCCTCCTCAGTGGAAGGGTATTGTCTAAGGTCTGCTCTGTAAGCTATCTGGCCAACCATGTTAAAGTAGACATAGCTAAATGGGGAAGGAATATTTGGACTGGGGTGACTAGGAGAATCCTTCGACAGTTTCAAGAGTTAAAGCACCAGTAGGATAAAGGAAGGGATTCTAGTACAAGTTCTATGTTCTCAGAAGTGGATATGGATTTCTAATATTAATATTAATTTTGGTTCTTGGTGTCCTAATGCTCCTCTTCTCTACCATACTCTCATCACTAACAGTGTCAGAACTTGAAGAAGTTAGTTTATATTCCTGAAACTCTAGTGTTTTATATACAAATGGGATTATAAAACCTACCTCTGAGGGTTTTTGTGAAACCTGAATAAGACAATGCATGGCAACAGGGAAGTATGATGCCTGGGATATAAGGAGCACTTAAATATTAGCTACTACTATGATCATTATAATTTTTTTAAAAAGTGCTATTGCTTATTAATGATGTTGGAAATTGGAAGGTTCAAACAAGATACTGCATAGCTTGGTCATCCATAATGACTGAAAATAATAGGAAACTTAGTTACTGCTATACTGCACTAGCCCTTGAGAAAAAATGTGCAGTGTTTAAAGAAATTGCTTGCTTAACTTGTATATGGCCTCAGTAAAAAAAAAAAATTATGTTCCATTTTCACAGCATGAAAGTAGAGTTCAGGCAAGAAAAGTGCATTTAGAAGTTTGAAGGGTGCAAGGGGCTAAGAAATGAGATTAACCCTTTCTCCTCTAGGTGCTCCTTGTTTTGTCTAGACAAATTCTTTAAAGAAAAAGTTAACATGGCCCATAGAAGCAAAATAATAACAAACATTGGGTTTTCTTTTTCTTTTTTTGTTTGTTTTCTATTTGTATTTTGCCTCAGGTCCACTTCATTCCCAAGTCTATCTGCTCTTTGTAAAATTATTCTTAAAGCCTTCAGTTTACATAATTGTATATGATTTTGTGGTTACCTTTTATATCCCAAGGTGAGAACCTTCTTAGGATCTAATTATTTTTTGCAATTGAAACCAAGATGTTTCACAGACAGGAGCTATAGATCAGGACTCATTAGGAAGGCATCTCATTATTTTTAATGAGTAATTCCATTTTTTCTGATTCAGCTGAGAATGGGACATAATTCTGTCAAAGAGAGAAGCTTGTTAAAATTTGTTGGTCAGAAACATGTGACTTCCAGTCAAATTTAGCAGTACTGATTATTAAGTTTAATGGCATAATCTCATAGGTTTATGTGGGCTTCACAAAGGTGCATTGATGTAGGAGGTATATTTCCATATAAAGAATAATTAGATATGTCATGATTCAGTATTATTTGTGTATTCCTACCTTTAAAATTCCTCTGAAAACGAGTACTTTTTAGCAAATATTCTCAGTATTTGAGTCCATTGAACTACTCAAAAATTTTCAATTGTAAAAGTATTGAATTTATCTTCTGACTGCTGTTAATATTTGGCATGGCATCTCTCATGTCTCATCTCTCTGAGAGTTGAGACAAATCTGTGGTTCATATTTGGATAATTTGTCCAAAAGTTTGTGGGAAACAAGATTAATGGAAAGGAAATAAAGAAAAGAACCATATATTGGTAGAAGAGAGCAAAGAATGATTTTTGGAAAATAAGAATGGAGATAAAAGAGAAGAATAGGTAAATAAAGTCTATAAATTTCTTATCACTGATATCTTGGAAGTAAATCACCTTATAACCATATCTATAATCTATTGTTCACATAGTCTTCAAAGAATGAAAGATGTACCATATGTAATAAGGCAAGAGATGAGGCAGTGAATCACCTTCTCTTGAATCATGATTTCACTGGTATCTGATACATTTATTGAGCGGTTTGTGTGGATGTGTGGTGGTGGTAGTGGTAATGCGGGATACTGTATATAACAGAGAATCTTGTCTGCTTATCATTTTAGTATACCTTAGTTGAACTTCTGGGAGAGGGAAATTCTTTCAATGTTATTAACTAATGACTTTAGAGCAAGGAGTCATTGAGCCCAAGTGGTCAAATTCAGAGCAAAGAAGAGTGAAAGAAGATGGGAGGATGGCGGTGGGGGAAGGAAAGAAGAAAGAGAGAAGGAAAGAATATAAAAACACCAGTTTTATCTCACATCTTTGTGGTAAAGCTTGGGAAACAGGACATTGCATATGGACAGATCATAAATTGAGGCCTGACAAGGATCTGAGGAGCACATCAAACTTGGCTCTAAATAGTTCTGCCATGCTGGGAACTGGGTAGTTCCAATTTCTCATAATTTTTCATATGTTCAAGTCCATGCCTTTTAAGATTTAGAAGATAAATAAAAAGCTTATTTCAAAATTTCAATGTAATCACCTCTGTTTCTAGCTCAAATAACAAGAAATAGATCTTTTTTCCCTTTTATTATTTAAATGACTACCTTTCAGTGCACACTTTTCTAACTAGTCATAATTAAGCTTGAAAATTTAAAATATTAACATGTTAGTCACTATTTAGTATTTCAATTTTGAATGCTTGTTTAAATAAATTTAGATTGTCAAATCTATATACTAATTATTTTC
>PVKS010005441.1:0-85038 GCA_004027875.1 Aplodontia rufa | reverse complement strand
GGGGGAGAGGAAGGGGGAGGGGAAGGGAGCTAGAGGGAGGGGCCAGGAGGGGCTGCAGCTGTCCCAGAGCCCTAGCCTGTGTCAGTGAGTCACAGTGCCAGCTCCCACTGCC
This sequence comes from Aplodontia rufa, assembly GCA_004027875.1. NCBI lineage: Eukaryota > Metazoa > Chordata > Mammalia > Rodentia > Aplodontiidae > Aplodontia > Aplodontia rufa. Next base: position 84,926 of record PVKS010005441.1, on the reverse strand, counting down.
TATCTCTATTTTTGTATCAGCGCCTGCCTGCTGCATCCGAGTGGTTAAAGGAGGCTTCCAGCTGGTGGGAGGGAATCTGATGGCAGAGGATGAGGACTGAGGGAGCCATTTAGATGTCTAAATGGGAATTATAAAGCGATCCCTCTCTTATTAGGAGCTCTTCGCCTTCTTAATGACCAGGCGCTTTGGGCTTTGGCCATTCAGGGCTGAGTCGCTGCCAGCCACAGTGACACTGCTCGGGAGGGAGTAGAGAATCCTCCAGAAAGCAGCTGGCCTGGCAGCAAGGACAGCCGCAGGAGGGGGTGGGCTGGGGGCTGTGACATGACCCGCCCCAGGTAGCAGGGCTCCTAATACCTTTTGGAGGTCACTGGTTTAGGGTAGAACCTGACTTAGGGAATGCCATTTTGAATCTTATCCTCCATCTTAGAACAAGAATAACCTATCCCTAAACACGGACCCACCTATCCCTGAATCCCAGACTCACCTAACCCTAAACCCCTGACCTAATCCGAAACCCCAGACTCACCTTCAATACTCCACCACCATGCCAAGAAACCATAAATGCTCCATCATAAGAACCCTTCCCTGACAGCTCCCTAGCAATGCCCCAAAACTCTTCTCCCTTAGCCCTCTATATCTACCCAGTCTGTAAGCAGAATACAGGTCCCGGACTCTCCTGGGGCCCCCTCCACAGTTCTCTCCCAATAAACCTGTGTTACTATTGGGCTGCCGCCCCTCTCTCTCTCTCTCTCTTTATTTTCTTCATTCGCTTTGATTTTGCAACTGGCAGGGGTCAAGGGCAAGTCATGCTCCGCTCTGTCCCTTGGTCAAAACCTCAACTCCACTGCGGCTCAGTGTCCTCCCTAGGAAGGGGAGACTGGCGATCCCAAGTCCTCCCTCAGGGCTCTGCGGTTCAGTGGCCTGGGTGTCAGAGCATCTGAATCAGCTGTGTGGGGGTCCTGCCAGGGTGTTGTGTTGGTCCTGGGGCCTTATGGGTACTCAGAGGGAGAACCATGGTCTCCCCTCCTCCAGGAGGGGCCCAGGTGGGGCTGGAGTGAAGGCACATCTTCCTGCACACTCTGATGTGTGCCCTTGAGTCCTCAGCAGGGACACCAGTGCTCTGCTTTCTCCTTGCCAAGTCTGGTCTGTCTCTAGAAAAGCTCCACCTTCAGAACAAGGTGCTGGGGCTGGGGTCAGGCCTGCTGACACGCTGCCACTACTGAAGAGCCCAGGACCCCAGTACAGCTCCCTGGCCCACACCTGACATTGTCTCCCTGTCTGCAGATGCCTGGTCCTGCTGACTTCTCTTGCACATGCTCTGCCTGATCCTGGAAGGAAGCAGGGGCATGGACAAATGTCCTGTTCTTGTTTTGCCCTCTCCTTGAGCAAGAAAGCACAGCTTTAAACATGAGCGTTGGAGCCCAGGGCAGCTCTGCAGGCTCCTTCCAGGCTCATGCTCTGCAAGAGCAGCCCAGGGCCAGCAGCTCCAGGCTCAGCCTGCCTCCAATCCCCTGCTCTGGGCACTGTGGCAGGAGCCCATAGCCCTTGTGTACCTGTGCCTCAGGTGCCCATTCCAGATGGGCCAGGCTCACTTCCAACAGCCCTTCCACCCATCTCAGCTGGTGTCTGAATATCTGCATAGAGCTTGTGAGTCCTGGCCATGGCCCTGAGCAGATGATGATGATATAGCTGCCCCAGGAGGTGGAAGGTGGCCATGTCCTGCATACTTTTTTCTGGCTCCAGATCACCGACCTGGGCCTTGTTAATCTGAGGTGTTCCTTGAGTGCAGGGCCAAAGCTTCCCTTATACTGTGGCCCTAGGACCTACATGGTTCCTTACTCCAGGGCAGGCAGAGTGGACTGAGGTGAGGGGACCTTGCTTCCAGGAGCTGGAGGTATTCCCATTCACAGATCAGAAGAATGAGGCTGAGGGTGGGCCAGGAAGAGCCGCATCAAGGAGACATCTTTGCCTGCTGCTCTCACAGCCAGGCGCTCCAGTGGGGTGGGCAGGCTGGGGAGGCACTCCTGGGACAGAGGTGACCCCTCAGCCAGAGACAGCTGAGGACTGGCCTCCCCTCCTTGAGCAGGTTTTCAACTCTGTCCTCCAGTGACCTCCTGGGTCACTGCCAGCTGTGTGCAGCCACCTTCCCCCATGTGCAGTGGGCCCGTCTGGACCTAACTGGGTCTCAGGACAGCCCTTCAGCCTGCTCGGAGCCTGGGCAGGAAGAGACTGTGGCTGAGCCTGTCTGTGGGGTGGCCTTGGCCAGGGTTGGGACAGCTGGGCACATGCCTGCCATTCCTCCCAGCAGGCTCATCCTCTTGATATAGGCGCTGTTGGCGCCCAGCAGCCCTGCGGGGACAGGCCGGGACAGGCCTCCACTCTTCTCTCCTTGCAAGGCCAGGGCCTGCAGCCGGCTTCTGATTCGTGGATATTATTAGGTCCGTGGAGGGTGGGGCCACCGTCCATGCAGGACCCCTGTCCCTGAACCTGGGCTTGGTCAGGGTCCTGCCGCCTGGCTGGTAGATGGCCCAGCTTCCTCCAGGCCAAAAGTGGAAGTTGCCTGCATACTTGCTGTGCCTGACTCATGGCCCTGCCTCAACTGCTACTGGGACTCTTGTTTCCTGTGCACTAGCCTGGTGCCCGGCTGGCAGGACTCACTTACCCTCTCTGTAACAGGTGTGACACAGTTGGGCCATGTCAGCTCAGCAAGGCGTGTCTAATCTGGAAACTGGGAGGTGCTGCCCTGGAGAAGTGGGGCCACCCAGGAAGTGCCACCCGCCCAACACTGGACACATTAGCACTGGGCCAGGGGATCTCACCCTCCCCACACACTATTGACAATGACTAATGGAAGGAGGGGAGGAGGGCTGTGTATGTGGGGGTGCGAATGGAAAGTGACAAGCATCTTTAGGTAAGGGGACCCCAGCCCCTTTCACTCACAGCATCCAGCGAGAGGTAGCAGCCCACCTGCAGCCCTGGAGTTGGAGGCGACTGAGGGTCTGTGCACCCTGTGGCTCTGGGCACCCTCTCTGGAGCCACCTCCCCTGTCTCCACCTTCAGGGCGCCTCCTGCACTGTGGTGTCCTTGCTCTGAAACCAGTGGTGCCTGGCTGCTTTGCCAGGGCCACTTCCTCCCCTCCTCTAAGGCTCTGCAGGCCCCACAAGTCCAGCGTGCTGAGAAGCCCTGCCACTGCTACCGCAGTGCAGCCCCTGGGAGGTGGCCTTCCTGGTCTCCTGATTTGAAAGCCACTGGACTGGACTTCAGTGTCACACCCAAGCTGTGCCCCCACATCTGGGCAGACAGTGATGACCTGACCTCCAGTCACTGTGCCTCCTTAGCGCTGGGGAGGGAGCAGTTCCGGCTGGCCCACTTCCTCTTTCAAGCCCAGGACACATCCAGCGCACACACAAGGTGGAAGCTTCTAGTTTGAAGGCAAAGGAATCTTGGCCTGACAGGAGCCTGGAGTAGGTGGCACCAGGGCCTTGAGAGGCGGGACCTGCAGAGCAGAGAAGGGCCTGGAGACTGCCCAAGACCTCCGTGCTCTCAGGGCACTGATAGTTAATTTCTCCCCATGTTTGATCCATGAAAGGCGGCAAGTCAGAGACACAGGCCATCGCAGGCACCTACAGTGTCCTGACCACTCTGCGGGTCCCTGGGAGACATAAGGGCAGTGGAGCACGGCTCCTGCCCTGAAGAATGCCTAACTGCAGGGCTGAGGCTTCCAGAGCTGGGTGGGGAGAACAGGCCTGTTGCATTGAGTCTGACAGTGGTCACCCTCGATGGCTCCCTGACATAGATCTGGGGCATCCGCTTACTCCCCAAGCCCACACTTGATTGTGAATAAAATGAGAACAAGGTTGCACCAGTATGGTGAGCATCAAGGTGAGATGCCAGCACGGCAAGGGGCGTATGGTGTGCCCGTGTCATCACAGGTGGTGGCTGCTGTGGTCTGGCGAGCAGGAAGGTCAAGGCCTCCTCCTGGCACCCTTACCCACCCAGTGGCCTTCCCAAGGGCCTTCCTAGGCAGGGTCATGCCTGGAGGCGCAGCATCTTTCCACTCCTGTGAAGACCAGCATCGCCTCTACTCTCTGCTCTGGCCTCCAATCAGAGGCCAGTCAGGCTCCAACCCACCCCTGGGAAGCAAGCAGGCTGTGTGACAGGGTCCTCCTGATGCTCTGGACACAGCCCTCACTTCTCTGTCACTGAGCTTGTTTTTAAAAGGGATGTCTTTCTTCCTCCCCCTCCCTAATCTTAGGATGCGTCCTCTGGCCTTGAGCACCTGCCCACCACAGGAACCATGTCATTCAGACTTGGAAGGGCACCAGGGGATCTCAGAAGCAACTCTCCCAAATTGACAAGTGAAGGATGCCTCTTGCAGAGAACACCTGGAACATGGCCTTTTTTTTTTTTTTTTTTTTGGTATCAGATATTGAATCCAGGGGCACTTAACCATTGAGCCTGAGCCACATCCACAGCCCTTTTCATTTTTTGTTTTGAGAAAAGGTCTCACTAAATTGCTGAGGCTGGCTTTGAACTTGTAGTCCTCTTGCCTCAGCCTCCCAAGTAGCTGGGATTACAGGTGTGAGCCTGGAATGTAGCCTTTGAATCATCTCTTAAGAAAAACTCTGTTGGGGCTGGAGCAGTGGCTCAGTGGCTAGAGCCCTTGTCTGGCGTGTGGAGACCTGGGCTTGAATCCCAGCACCACATACACAACTAAGTGTTGGAGGAAAGAAAAATCAGATGAAAAAATAAAATAGATTCTGTCTGTCTCTCTCTCACTCTACCCCTCTCTCTTAACAAAACAACAACAACAACAAAAATCCTGTTCTTCCTGATAGGTAGGATCACAACCTCTGGGCAGAAGTACCCTGTGCTTCTCCATGGCTAGCAAAGCAATAAACTGTTTTTTCCTTTTTCCCAAAACTGTGTCCTCATTATTAGATTGACATCAGGGACAAGGACTGAGATTTCCATGACAGCTGCACGATGTGGTTGGCAGAATAACGGCCCCCACAGATGTCCCTCACTAGTCCTCAGAACTTGGGAACTTGACCTCGTGTGCCAAGTGACTTTGTATGTGTGGCTAAGGAAGGTCCTCCACAGATGGGAGTCTCCACGTTAACATGAGGTATCGTGTCCTTTTTGCATAAGCCGTGTTTGTGTCGCCAGCCTTTCTATTTCTTAATTTGAATGTGCCCATCCTTGTTCAAATGAGGTGGGGTGTGGCTGGAAGGGGTGGGCACTGGGGCCTGCAGACTCTTCCCCTTCCCTTGCTCTGTTTCCTGACCCCACTGTGAGCTGAGCGACTTCCTTTGGTCATTTTCTTCCACCAGGACATTCTGTCTCACCTCGGGCCTAGAGCCATGGAGTCACCTGTCTGTGGACTGAGACTGCTGAAACCAGGAGCCCCAATTAAGCTTTTCCTCCTCTGCTTGCTCCTGTCAGGTGTTCTGATCACAGCAGAACAGGGCATGTGCTGCACATTCTCGGGTGGCCAGAGTCCACGCTGCTGACTAGGACCCTCGTCAGGCCCGGTGTTTCAAGTTTAGCAATTACTCCCTGGTGGGCAGGGGCAAGGCCAGACCTCCTGTGAAGCAAGGTTAGAATCTATAGCACGTGTAGCGATTTTCTTTTCTGTTTGAGACAGGGTCTCACTGAGTTGCTGAGGCTGGCCTCAAACCTGTGATCTTCCTGCCTCAGCCTCCTGGGCAGCCGGGGTGATAGGTATATGCGCCAGTGCACCTGGTGAAAGTTTTCTCTTAGATAAGCTTGTCAAGGCCAGTCTCTTTATTTTATTTTCTATCTGAGGCAAAACCATGACAGCTACAGCATGAGCACTGAACATCACTTTGAACATCTCTTGTGCTTGGAAATTCTACGTTGAGCTGTAGCACAATTCACCCCACAACACCTGGCCACGTCTTTTGTGTTGGCAGAAGGCTGTGGTGTGGGCCCCGCTGCCGTGCCAACGTCCAGTCTGGAAGGAGTTTGGGGAGGTGTTGCCCTTGTCCATGCTGCACCTGAGGGTCAGTCTGCTCTCGTTTCAATCAGGGCTGTGGATTCTGGGAGAGGCAGGTGCTGAGCTGCAGCCTGCAGTGGGTCCTCAATGGCTTCTGTTCCCTTTGAGGCTCTGCTCCCTCCTCCCAGGCTCAATGCATTGTCCCCTGATCCCCAAGGTGCATCCTGTGCTATGTGCCAGATCCTGCTGCCCATTTCCCTCCTCAACAGCTGGTGGGCTAGTTACTTCTATCTTTGAACATTTTTGTGTGATCCAATGGAGTCCCAATATTCGGTAGGCTTTCATTTATTAGAATAAGCATGTCAAAGATTTGTCTAACTCAGGATCCGGGGGCTAGCAGACACAGCTGTTCATAAGATTAAGGGAGGTATGTGGGGATAAGGTGCCCACTGCATGGTGCGGATTGTGCTAATATCGTCAGTGGAGGCCTTTGGGCACCTGATCCCTGAACACCCACTTAGCAACATAGCCCTAAGTCACAGGGGTTTGAGCCCAAGCCTGTGGCTGACTGGGAGCTGCTGCCCTCCAGCGTCGTAAGAGCTTTACACCACACACTGCCAGTCTGGGAAGAGATCAAATTTGGAAGTATCATCTCTACTAGATGCGTATCACCTTCACACCAGTGCAAAGCCCAAGACAAGCCACCTAAGGCAGAGGCTGTATGCAGAAGCTTCCAGGCGCTGATGGTGCGGGCTCGGGCAGTGGCCGGGCCAGCTGCACTTGGTTGGCCTACTCCTGGGCCTCCCACTTCCTGCACTGCTGGTACAGTGTAATCAGGCACCCTTCGAGGGACACTGGAGAAAGTTTCTTTCCTGGGACCGGGGAGCCTGCAGGCCAGGGGACGCACAGGCAGGCAAATGCTTTCTGTGAGTATTTGTTTCCTGGAGGCGGAGTCTGAGCTTTCATCAATTCTCAAGAGAGCAAGTGACCTGAAGTTGGGAACCACTTGTTATAAATGAAATCAAACACATGGTCGAGTGTGGGTGAGCAAGGCAGAAATTTTACTTCGGCCAAAGGGTGAAAGAAAAATGCATGCCTCCAAGGAAGTGAGGGGTCTTTAACTCCAACCTGATGCAATGCTGCCCTTGGCCCTAATTGGAGGAGCTCAGGTGCACAGTCTGTGCGAATGGCTGTGATTAGGTGGAGGCAGGTGCAACAGGAAGTAGGCGGAGACTGGGAGAGAATGGTGGTGGGGGTCATGGCACACGTGAAGAGGGTCATAGTGATTCAGAGTTCACCTGAAGAAGATGGCTGGGTACCAGAAGGGGTCCTTGGAAAGAGGTGAGCGTAGACAGGTGGGTGGACACAGGTGAGGGAGTTACTATCTTCAAAGCGGGAGGGGGATCTAAAATGGAGGTAGTGAAAGGAGGTAGATTATACATCACAGTCTTTCAAGTTTGACAGAAAAGACATACATCATACACACTTCACTCCAGTGAGCCTGGAGGTGGAGGCCCAGGTCCCAAGGTTGGACGACCTTGCACAGTTCGAGCTCTCAGAATGGAGCATGGAGCCCAATGCCCACTGGGATCTGGCAGCCACCTGAGGCCAAGGGTAGTGGGGCCCTGATGCCACCTGCCCATCCTCATTCCACACAATGATGCCCACTGAGAAAAGATTCCCAGATCATTTTGTCCGATAATGCTGTTTGAAAGCCGAGTATTCCAAATGCCGCTCTGTCCCTCAGCTGCACAGTGACACTGGCTGCTGGCTGACAGGGAACACAGGTACAGGGGTTAACAGGGCAGAGGCAAGTCCTTTCCAACCTGTGCTGGCCTGCATCTTAGTACCTAAAGTAGGCGCAGGGAAGGATGAGAACGCAAGCTAATGCTATTTATTTTTACTCCTTTCTGTGGTTGTTTATACCTCTTTAATTTAAGAGGAGTTCAAGTATATTTAGATACTGATATCCAACTAAAATAGTTCATGTTTTGCCTTCTCTGTGAGACCCATCTAGTTTCACATTGCGTACTCCTGCAAATTTCCTAAGTTAAAAATGCAAATGCCAACCATTTATGTTCATTCTGGAGAGTTAACAATTTTTAAACAGGTAAAAAATGATTAAAAACCTTCCCAAAATACACACAATAGAGGACAGAATCAGCAGAAGAGGAAACTAGACCAGGGAAGGATAAGGGAAGAAAATGGAGCACAGCTGTGCACAAGAACAGGCCTTGCGTGTGCCTTTGTGCAGTGAAGCAGAGGGAAAATAGCTCCTGGCACCACCACATCCAGGAAGGGCTGCGGCCACCTTCTCCTGGGCTTCACAGTGTTCCTGGGAGGCGTGGCCATTCAGCGCTCCCCTGCTGGGAGTGTGACCTGTGACACAGCAAAGGTAGCTGCGTGAGGGGCCAGAGCTCCTCATGCTCAGCTTTCCAGTGAGTGGCTGGAGTGTGAGCAAGAGCTAAGATCTGGAAAACCTACAGCAGAGGACACGTGGCTACCCATTAGGCAGTCCCCCAGTAGAGTCGGGGGTTCCATCTTCTGGAGAATGCTCAAGTCTAGACCCTCTGTGACACCTTCTCTTGGAAAGTACAAGGCATCAGAGAGTCCCGCTGTGCAGCGGGGACCTCTCTCTAGGCTTCTCAGGGGAATTCAGCTGAACGCTTCTTCACGGCACACCCTTGACGTTTCCTGTGTCTACTGTGGCCTAGAGCAACAAGGCTGTGACTGTCCAAAATAACCTAGTCCAACTCATGCTAGGCTAACTGTGGTCCGCGTGAAAGTGTCTGTCTCCGTGCATTTTCTGTATGACAGTCCCCAGCTGTGTCCATTGCAGAGGAAAGAGCAGGGGGCAGGTACACAGCCCGTACCGCAGTTGAAGGCTTTGGAAGTTCTTTTTCTTTGCTCTTTTGTAGCTGTTTGGCTGAGCCTGGGAGTTCAGCAAGCTCCTTCTGGACCAGAAAAGTGCTTACAGGCATACCCCAGAAACCTATTCTGCCCAATTCAGGGGAAAACACCTTAGTGTTAACATGGTGGCTTCCAGAACCTCTGGAAGGACTGAGATGGCAGGCTGGGAGCTCTGAGGGGAAATGCACCAACAGACCTGGCTTCTGCGGGCACTGGACAATGCTGCATCCATCCTGGCACCTTCGCCCAGGAGGCAGCACTGTAGCCACTGCCATAGGACTGTCTGGAAGTCCTGGCCCCCAGCTCCTGTACATGGGCACACCCAGATTCAGTCACAGGCTGGAGTGTCCAAGGAGCAGCCTTGATCTTGGGGCTGTGTCCTAGCTGCAAGGGAGGCTGGGGAAAAGTCCATCACTCTACCACCTGCATGGAGGAGGATCTGTGCAGAAGGTAGAGTGGACAGGGGCTTCTGGGTATGCTTGTGTTAAAAGAGAGAAAGGGACAGAGCTGGAGGGTGAGAGAGACAGGACAGAGAGACAGGAGGAGGAGAGAGGTTTCAGCCAGAGACAATGCAAGTGACCAGGAGAGGTGGGAGCAGAGCCTGCAATGTGGAGGGCACAGCTTTTTCTCAGAAGAGGGGAGGTGGAGGAAGCTCTCAGAAGATGGCCAAGCTGGCTCAGGACAAAGTTACCCAGACAGGTTGGGGAGAGGGACAGGGACAGTGCTGGAGGTGAAGGGTGGAAGGCTCTGAGGTGTGGGAAATGGGACACTCAGTGGTGGGTGGACAGCTTTGCTGCCCACGTCCAGCCCAAGGTGTCACTGGTCAGCTTCATCACCAGCAGATTTTTCCTTTTTCTTTTTCATGACTGAGGATTGAATGCTAGACACTCTACCACTGAGCTACATCCCCAGCCCTTTTTATTTTTGATAGAGTCTTATTAAATTACTGAGGCTGGCCTCCAACTTGTGATGTCCTGCTTCCAAGTCACTGGGATTACAGGTGTGGCCACTGTGCCTGGCCATTAGCAGGTTTTCTTATGTTGAATCTTATGCCTGAGAAGCAAATATCAATTCCTTTTCTCTTTTCTCTAGGGAGTGCAGCAGCCTTCCCAGGGCAGCCTCCTGCTGAAGTCTCCCTCCCCAGAAGTTGAGGGAGCAGATCTTCTCTGCCCATGCCAGAGCCCTCTCTGAGTCCCTGTGTCTGCCCATTTCCCACCTACTCCATTTCTTCTGTGAACCCCTTAGGTCATTCCTAGCAGTTCCTTCTTGTTAACCCAGTCCCAAACAGGGACACCTGCCAGTTACGGCTAGCCATCTCTGCTATCGGTCCTACTGCCACCCACAGAACAGCAGACCATCCAGGTTGGCATTGGTTTGGTGCTATGTGAATAGGTTTTCAGAGGCAGGTTTTTTTTTGGTTTGTTTGTTTTTGTTTTTAAGAGAGAGGGACAGTGAGAGAGACAGAGAGAAACAACTTTATTGAGTTTTTCACATGGCCTTAGTTGCTCCAACACTCAGTTGTGTACGTGGTGCTGGAGTTTGAACCCCGGTCCTCGTGCTTGCCAGGCAAGCGCCGAAACCTCTGAGCCACTGCTCCAGCCCCTCAGAGGCAGTTTTGTGTCCCCTGAGAGAGTACGATTTTATAGATGTTGTTTATGATCATATGAATTTTCTTTCTTTCTTTTTTTGGTACCAGGGATTGAACCCAGGAGCGCTTAACCACTGAGCCACATCTGCAGCTTTTTAAATTTTTTTAAATTTTGAGACAGGGTCTCTCTAAGTTGACTTGGTCCTCACTAAATTGCCAAGGCTGGCTCAGAACTTGCAACTTCTGCCTCAGCCTCCGGACTTGCCAGGATTACAGGCAGGCATCACCATGCCCAGTTCCTAAAGCTGTCTTAAAATTGGTATGGCTCCGTGTGTGTGTCTGTGCAGACTATAGAATGTGGACACCAGCTCCACTTAGACGTGGTCCCTGTGCATCTGAATTTGCTGTTCCTTTGCTGCAGTGGTAGCTTGAATTTTAGCTGGCCTCTTATTTGAACATTAGAACAGGACAGCAGAAGTGCCTGGTCTCCTGAGGCTGCTATAGCTGTCTGTATGTGACTGGCACATGCTGGGGCCACCTCAATCCTTTCACCTAGCACCCTCTAGCCCAGGGTCCCAAAACAAATCTTAAGTCTTAGTTACTTTATTTATTTTAAAGAGAGAGAGAATAAATTTTATTTAGTTTTTTCATGTGGCTTTCATTGCTCCAACATTTCATTGTGTAGGCGGTGCTGGGGTCTGACTGCTGAGCTACCAAGTCTTGGTTACTTTATTTTATTTATTTATTTTTTTTTTTAAAGAGAGAGGGACAGTGAGAGAAACAACTTCAGTTTTTCATGTGGCTTTTGTTGTTCCGAGACTTCATTGTGTATGTGGTGCTGGGATTAGAACTCGCGCATACTGGGCAAGTGCTGCAAGTGCTGTAACCGCTGAGCCACTGCTCCAGCCCCAAGTCTTGGTTACTTTAAACCACTAAGTTTTGCAGTTACGCAGCAAAAGTTGAGGCAGGCAGTGTTACAGCACATCACCATTTCTTCCATGCTATTTGGTTGTCTAAAGCAAAGGGGAATGCAATTAGGAAGTGTAAGCAAAGAAGTGAGTGGAGGAAACAAGAGCAAGTGGCGGCTCAACAGTAACAGGTTTGTTGGGAGAACCTGAGGAAGGGACCCAGTAGAGTTGGGCACCTGTCTTCTGCTTACAGACTACGGTAGATATAGAGGGCTAAGGGAAAAGAAGATTGGAGCATTGCTAGGGAGTTGTCAGGGAAGGCTCCTTGCTTATGATAGAGCATTTCGGGATTCTGTGCAGGATGGTGGGATATTGTAGGTGGGTCAGGGGTTCAGGGATGAGTGGGTCTTGTTCTAAGTTCAAGTTCTACCTAACAGGAAGCTCTTGAGGTCTGCCAGGTGCAGAGGCAAAGCTGGGAAGGGGATGGCAGAGCAGCAGAGGGTGTTTTCCTTCCAGAAGTTCTCAGAGGGACAGTCAGATCACCTCCCTGTGGCCAAGGCCCTCTCAGGGCCTTCAAGCTGTGATGGGGGCAGGCAGGACATAGGCACATGGAAAAGGCATCAAAGACAGGGAATCCCAGTGCAGAAGCCGGAACTGGGCGGCTCATCCACAGCTGGCCTGCTTTTTGCATGCTAATTGTTTTGATTTTTCAGATTGTCTTTCATGTTAGGTAGAACTTGACCTAGCCAATGCCATTCTGAATGTTATCCTCCATGTTAGAACAAGACCCACCTATCCCTAAACCCCTGCCCTACCTATCCCTAAAACCTAGACCCACCTACTCCTAAACCCTAGACCCACCTAACCCTAAAACCCAAACCCACTTAATCCTAAACCCCAGGCCCACCTAACCCTAAACCCCAGGCCCACTTAACCCTAAACCCCAGGCCCACCTAATCCTAAACCCCAGGCAGGCCTGTGATACTACTCGGTCGTGCAAAGAAAACCTAAACACTCCATTGCAAGACCCTTCCCTGACAACTCCCTAGCAACTCCCTAATCTATTTTCCCTTAGTCCTCTACATCTATCCCAGTCTCTAAGTGGAGGTAAGGTCCCAGACTTTCCCCCCTCCCAGTCTTCTCCCAACAAAGCTGTTACTGTTGAGCTACTGTCACTATTTCCTGCACTGCTTCTTTCCTTACATTTCCTTTCAACTCTTTCCGCAGCTACTGCATCAAGGTTTCTTTTTATAAAAGGGGAGGAATGAGGATGAGGCCGCTTTGGAAACTGTAACGCCTTCAAGGCAACATTGTACTCTTCCCCACAATGCAACTAAACAGGCTTTTGAACAAATGTGTCCCTGAGCTGGAAAAAAACGGCAATTGAACTGGCCTGGAACTTTTTAATAAATATTTATTTTGAGACAGGGTCACACTAAGCTGCAAACCTTGCTAAATTGCAGAGGCTCGCGTTGAACTTGCGATCTTCCTGCCTCAGACTCCTGATTTATGGAGATACTGGCGTGCGCCACCGTATTGGGCTGGCCTGGAACCCCGCACTTACACGATTTGAATCACTAATGAATATTGGTGTGTTAAAGCCGAGAAAGGGCTTGTACTGAAGGAAACGTTGAAGGCCAGAGTAACAGGTGCTGAGAAGGGCCTGGGAATGGGGGCGCAGGGCGCGGCCGCGACTTGGCCCGGGCTGACCACTCTCTGGGTGCGCTATCTGCGCCTCCTGCGGTTGGACTCGGGGATGAACTCTGGTCTGAATAGCGCCCGGCCTGAGGGCAGGCAGCGGACCAGGCTCGCAGGCGGCGCCCAAGGCGCGGGAGGGCGCACTGGGAGGCGTCTGCTCCCGGCTGGGGCGGTGCCTTCGCTTCGCTGCTGTAGGGCCGCGGGCCGCCCGCCGTCGGCGACATCTTGCTGGGAAAAGGGGGACCACGGCCGCGCTTTAACTGCTGCGCCACTCGCGCCACGGCCAGGGAGGGACAGCCAGGCGGAGGATAAGGCCGGGCCGCCCACGCTGGCGCGGAGGGTACCTCGGGCCCCTCCAGGTCCCGCCTAACCTCGGCCTTTGGCCTGGAGAGCCTTCGCCGGTGGCCTGCTGCCGGATCCTTCCCAGCAGCCCGAGTGGCCCCGCCCACGTTCCTGGACTGGGAGGGCCACGGGCACCCCGGCGCCCCTGCCTCCGCCCCTGCCCGAGACACCGCCCATCCCCCCGCGACCAGGAGGGCGACAGCCACCTCCCCCACACGGCCCGCCCCCGCCCCCGCCCCGCCCCCGTCCCGTCCGGGCGGGGCTCCGAGTTTGAAACGCGCGGCGGGCCGGGCAGCCTCTGTGTCGTGTGGGTTCCGCGGGCCCGGCACCGCGCGGAGCGGGCCGGAGGCTGAGCGCGGCACAATGTCCCCGGGCAGCGGGGTGAAGAGCGAGTACATGAAGCGCTACCGGGAGCCGCGCTGGGACGAGTACGCGCCGTGCTACCGCGAGCTGCTGCGCTACCGCCTGGGCCGCCGGCTGCTGGAGCAGGCACACGCGCCCTGGCTCTGGGACTCCTGGGGCCCCGACTGCTCCTCGGACGACTCGGCCTCGTCGGCAGCGTCGGGCTCCGCGCCCCAGTGCGCGCTCGCGGAGGCCGCAGAAGCCACGGAGACCGCGGAGGCCTCAGCGCCGGAGGAGCCTGAGCGGCCTGCGACCGAGCAGGGCGCCGAGGCCGGGGACGAACAGGACGCGGCGCAGACAGGTAACCGGGCCGAGGGTAAGCAAGGGGACGCGCCGGGGTGGGGCGCTCGGCGTCCGAGCTGCGGGTTGGTTCTGGCTGCTTTTGGGGCAAGCGTTTCCTGTTTTTGGTTTTGAGCTCTTTTTCTTTTGATATGCTGGGAATCTACCTATCCCCTCGGAGTGACGAGGGCGTTGACCCCGCCTCCGCCCCCCCCAGCCCGTGTTTCCTTAATTTGGTGGTTTCTGGCCCACCCAGCCGTGACCCCGAGGCGCAGCGGGGCTCAGGGCCTCTTTGGGCGGTGGCGCTCGGTGAGCCCCGCACAAGCCCTTTTATCTCGGTGCGCACCTCGCGATGAGAGGCACGTATATCACGCCCCAGAGACGCCCCAGAGGTTAAGAGCCCAGGGGCCCGGCCTGTCATAATGGGGCTGCTGCTTCTGAACGAATTCTGTCCTCGCCGCTCTGTCTCTAAGGGAGGCTGCGCGTGGGGCGGGGGCTGCGCGGTCTCCACGCTGGCTGCGCTCCTGTGCTGCCCACGCGCGAAGGAGCCTGCAGCCGAGCGCGGGCGGCGTCTTCGCCGGGTGCCAAGCCTGCTGTGTGCACGGGAGGCCTGGGGGTGCCCAGGCTGGTGGGGCAAGCTTCCGCCCAGCCTTGGTGGCCCTGGGCTCCTTCCCGCTGCTCTCAGCACTGGCCGGGCGCCACCAGAGGTCCCTGCATCTTAAGGAGGGTCTCCGAGAGAAATAAGCACCGAGAACTTGTTATACATTTAGTCCCTGCTGTAGGAATATGTGTTTTCTCACCTAACGTTCAGAGCAACTGGAAGAGGCAGGGCCATGTTTTTGAATCAGGTTCATAACCAAGTGGAAGCCCAGGGTAAACGATCAGCGTCTGAGGAGGGGTGAAATTTCCACTCAGTCCTGTTACTTTGCCCTTGGATAGGTGTTCATCTCAGTACTTCCACCGCAGAGCCACCCGCCCCCCACCATTGAACAGAATCCCTCCATGCTCTTTGCTGGAAGTTAGAATAACAGAAGGTGGAGAGGGCAAGGACCACACCTCCAGTTGTTCCTCTGCAAATTGAGCTGCTGGCTGCTTTTGGAGATATGTTTGTCAGCCTGGAGTCCCCTGGTGATTGCCTGCAGTGTCAGCACTGTCCAGGTGGCCTTGTGCTGCACCAGGCCTCTGCGCCTGCTGGGTTCCTGCTGGGCTCCGGGGTGCCCTCCTTCAGGATTAGTGGTTGCCGTGGAGATGCAACTCCTCCCAGTGGTTCAGAAATTCTGTTAGAATATATGGTCTGGGCCTCAAGGAAAAGGAAGAATGTGTTCTGCGCTGGGGACCAGCTGTCAGCCATGACAGGCTCTTTGACATTGCCTATCCCTGCCAGAGTTACTCTTGATTCTTCTGTTGGGAAGATAAAAATGTTTTCATTGAGTGGTTTTGTGTACTGGAGTGACCTTTCTTTTGGAGTGCCATAAAACACAAACATCTTTTACTGAAGCCATTTGTATACACAGAATCACATGCACTGCACAACTTATTGCAAAAATACAGCCATTCCCAGCTGCGCACACGCCAGATGCGCGTTGCTTGACTGCTCCCGACTGCTCTGGCTTTGTCTCTTCTTTTTCTTTTGTCACAGTGTCTCATTATGCTGCTTAGGCTGGCCTTGAACTCCTGGGCTCACGTGATCCTCCTACCTCAGCCTCCTGAGTAGCTGGGACTGCAGGCATGTGCCACCATGCCCAGCTGTATTTCTCTATCTTTGAACAAGATGTCTTGATTTTCTTCGGCTTTTACCATGGTCTCTTGACTTCCGCTCACCTCTGCCTTTCTGAGCAGGCCTCCCCACCCTCCCAACAGGGCAAGCGTTGACTCACTCTGGTGTCTGACACTGCTTCTGGCGGCTCCTTTTCCTTTCATCACAGAGCTGCTCCTGGGCTCTGTCTTCCCTTGGGGCCTCTGACCTCCTTCTGTCTGGCCTGGTGGTGGCTGCTGTCTTTTTCTTCCAGGGCCCTGGGCCATCACGTTGGATGCTTCCTGGCCTGTCTTGGGTAGTGGCTACTGAAGTGTGGCCGCCTGCTGTCTTTTTTCTTGTTCACCGCCTCCTGGTGGGGTTTGCCTCCCAACTACCAGGGAAAGGATGGGAAGGGGCTTTCTGAGATCTCTGTCCAAAGACCCACCTTCATGCTGGGGCAGTGTGGCTGGTGTGGAATTCTGTGTGAAAGTGGACTCTGGGAGCTCTGAAGGTGTTGTTCTGTGGACCTCAGGCCGGGTGTTCCCTCTGGAAGCTGTTAGGATCTGTTTTTGTGCATTGTGCTGGGCACTTGTTGGGATGTTACAGTGGTGTGCATGTCTTCAATTCTAGGAAATTTTTTTGAATTACTTTCTCATTTCTGTATTTTTTCTTTTTCTTGTCTTTCCTTTTCTTTCAGTGCTGGGGATCAAACCCAGAAAGTTGCACATGCCAGGCAGGTGCTCCACTCTTGAGCCATACCTCCAGCTCATTCCAAGTTTTTTAAAGCTGATACAAATAACAAAAAAAAGTTTTTATATATATATACACACACACACATACAGAGAGAGAGAGAGGGGGGGGGGGCAAGTGATGCTTCCATATGTGGGTAAGGTTCAAATCAGGTTAAGCACATCTAGCTTCTCAAACATTGATCTTTTCTTTATGGTGAAACATTCAGAATCCTTCCTCCTGGTGTTTTAAAAATGTGGTCCATTTTCACTGCCTGTAGCCACACAACCATACAGTAGCAGTCCTGAACTCCTTACTCCATCCTATGCTACTTAGTGCAGGGTTTCAGCCCTTCCCATCCGCCCTCCTGTGCTCTCCCAGCCCCTGGCCACGGCCAGTCCACCCAGTTTCTGTGGGGCCTGCTTTTCAGATTTCACTTCTGAGTGGATTCACGCAGTGCTTATCTCTCTGGGCCTGACATAGTTCCCACACCGTAATGTCCTCCAGTTCCACCCTTAAGCGCTGAAAGCACTCCTGGGTAAGCACTCCTGGGTTCCGAGCTGTTCATGTGTGGAGAGACACAGGCGGTGTGAAGTGTACATGGGAAGGGGACATCTCCCCCACACACTGGTTCACTTCCTCAGGACAGGTACCCCTTGGCGGGGTTGCTGGAGTCTGTGCCAGTTCTATTTTTGGAGGCGCTTCCCTACTGCTTTCCAGAATGGCTGTACTGATTCACATTCCAGGAAGCAGCATGAGGTTCCCTTTCTCTGCACCCTTGCCAGCGCTTGTTATCTTTCATTTTTGATGTTAGCATCCTTCCTGGAGTGAGGTGATATTGTGGGTTTGGTTTTCATTTCCCTGATGCTTAGTGACGTCAAACATTTTTTGATGCCTTTTTGCGAAATGTCTGTTTAGGTCTATTGCCCATTTTAAAAATGGATTACTTGTGTTTTTGCTGCTGTGTTAGGAGTTCTTACATATGCTGGGCACGAACCCCTTGTCAGATGTAGTTTGTCTTTCTCTTTGCATCCTTTAGATGTCAGGCTTATGAATTTATCTTCTAATTTTCTAATTTTTCCTTTCCCAGTTTTCATCTTTGATTTTTGTTCTATGTCCCCCCACTCCCCCAGCAATATTCAACTATATCTTCCAACTCTTTTATTGTATTTTTCATTTGTGGGATCTTTTTTTGGGGTACTAATATATAAACCACTGAGCCCTATCCCCAGCCCGTTTTATTTTTTAAATTTTAGGCAGGGTCTCTCTAAGTTGCTGAAGGGCCTTGCTAAGTTGATGAGGCTGGCTTTGAACTTGTGATCCTCCTCCTGCCTCAGCCTCCCCAGCTGCTGGGGTTACAGGGTGCACCACCACACTGAGTTTTTTTTTTTTGTTGTTGTTGTTGTTGTTTTAGGATTCATTGAATTGTTTTTTGGAATTGCCCACTTCCCTTCATCCTCCCCTCTCTCTTTCCCATCCTCTTTTTATTCCTTTTTAAAAACAAAATATGTAGCCAGGTGTGGTAGCACATGCCTGTAATCCCAGTGACTATGGAGGCTATGGCAGGAGGATCGCAAGTTCAAAGCCAGCCTCGCCAATTTAGCAAGGCCTTAAGCAACCTTGTCTCAAAGTAAGAAGGGCTAGGGAAGGGCTGGGATGTGGCTTTTTTGTTAAGTGCCCCTGGGTTAAATCCTCAGTACCAAAAGCAAAGTGTGTGTGTGTGTGTGTGTGTTTTGGAAAGAAACAGTGAGAGAGAAAGAGAATCAATTTTAGTTTTTCGTGTGACTTTCTTTGCTCCAGTACTAATCTGTGTACATGGTGCTGGGGTTCAAACCCACATCCTCTGAGCCACTGCTCCAGCCTTCTGTGTGTATGTTTTAAGAGGAAGAGAGAATCAGTTTTATTTTTCATATGGCCTTTGTTTCTCCGTCATTTAGTGATGCTGTGGTGCTGGGGTTCAAACCCAGGTCATGGTGCATGCCAGGCAAGGGCTCCATCTGTTGTTCCAGCCCCCGGGTGTGGTTTGGCTCGTGTTCTGCTGTTGAGGATATTGCTAGGTGCTTTGCTTTCTTCTCTGTGTTGCTTCAGCACAGTCTATTTCCCCTCCCTTCTCTTATTCTTTTCGGCTTATAATTCTGTGTTGCGCTGTTAGAGGCTTTTTTCAAATGTGTGTGATTCTTGGTTTCTCATTCTGCTTGAGATGGGTCAGGAAGGCTATGGAAGTTCTCTGCAAGTGTGTAGGACCTGGGAGGGCTAGCATGTGGCCCTGCTCCCCCCTCCGTAGCCAACTAGATCCTTTCTAATTCATTACCTGCAATTACTTATTTCATAGTCACATTTCTTTTTAATTGGTGATGATGATCTTAGTACTAAGGATTGAACCTAGAGGTGCTATACCACCGAGCCACATCCTCAGCCCTGTGCTTATTTTTTATATTTTTGAGATAGCCTCACTAAGTTGCTGGCCTTGAACTTGTGGTCCTCTTGCCTCAGCCTCCTAGTCACTGATATAAGTATGCGCCACTGAGTCTGGCCCTGGTACTGTTTGAACAGTTTTCCTCTGCTCCATTAGTTTTATTGTTTTCTTTCTGTAATTCTTTTTTTTTCAGGGCTGAGGATCGAACTCAGGACCTTGCGTGTGCTAGGCAAGCTCTCTGCCACTGAGCTAAATCCCCAACCCCTCTTTCTATAATTCTTATTTGGATGGCATACTTCCAGGATCAAACTGTTTTAACATTCTCATTTTAAAATGTTTCAATATTAGAATTTTTTTTTTTAAAGAAAGAGGGGACAGTGAGAGAGAGAAAGAGAGAAGTAATTTTTATTTAGTTTTTTGTGTGGCTTACCATTGCTCTGACACTTCGTTGTGTACGTGGTGCTGGGGTTTGAACTCAGGTACTCACACATGCCAGGCAAGCGCCGTAACCGCTGAGCCACTGCTCTAGCCCCTCAATATTAGAATTTGATTTTTAGGAGAACTGACTTTTCTCTTCCAAGCTCTGTATTGAAATTGTACCACCCCAGTTTTAAATTTCTAAGAGATCATATTTTTGGTTCCTGGTGTTTTTTTCCCCCCAATTTTTGAATCTTTTCAGAAAAGGGGGTGAAAGCCATAAACCTGGGACTTCGGTCCCTGCCTTGTCTCCTGTTAGGGCTGCTCACACCTGAGGGTGAGCCCTGAACCCTCTTCAGCGCCCTGTGAGGCGATGGATCATCTAATGTCAGATGAGGACCCAGCTGTTCCTCTGGGGCACTGGGAACATTGCCATTATCCCTGCGGGATGTCTTGGGTGACCTTCCCCAGATGGTGCCTCCAGCCCCGCCTGCCTCAGGGGAATGAGCCTGGGGACAGTGGGGCAAGAAGGGGGAGAGCTCCTATCTTCTAATCAGGGTTAGGAAGGTGTCGCCCTGACTTCTGCTGTGGCTAGGGCCCCAGCCCAGGCCCCTCTGCCACATGCCTCAGGGTGGAGGCCAGCAGCTGCCTGCGGATGGCCTGGAGGAAGGAGTGTGGGAGAAGCATCCATCCTGAGTGACAGTGGCCTAAACCACACTGCTCGTGGTGCGCTCTGGTTTCTGTGGCCTCTGCTGGGAGTCTGGTCTTGGGGATGCCTTGTCTGATGGTGCTGACTTCAGCTTCAGCCTAGCTGGGCCACAGCTGAGTGCACCAACATATGGCCTCTCCCTGTGCCTGGCCACCCTGGTGGCCTGGGCTGGCCTCTGGAGCTGGGGAGGCTCTGCTGCCTTCTGATCTCCCTATGGTGAAACAGCACTTCTCCCTCCTCTTCTGGCCACAGAAGTTACAAAAGTCAGCCCAGGCCCAAAAGGAAGATGAGCTGACCCCATTCTCAATGAGGCACAGCCCTACTATGTCACCAGAGGGACTGAGCTGGGGTTGTGCCGCCACTGGAGCTTTAGAAGCACAGTCTACCCAAGCCTTCCCGGGAGCCCCGCCACTTTGACTCAGTGGCCCAGTTCCTGGGGCCTCTGGGCAGCAGGCTTGGGTCCTCCTCCTCCAGGGTCCTGTGCACCTGCGCACGAGGCCATCTGCTCCCTTGCCCTTTGCCCTTGTGGCCTCTGGCTTGTCCTTGGCTGCAGAGGGCAGGGAGGAGGCTGCAGGCAGTGTTCTGCTCGAAACCCCTTTGCTTTAGTTGTGTTGTTTCTTTCTTGGTCAGGCTGGCCAGGGTTTGTAAATTCATTTAGTTTTTCCCCCTAACTCTTGACTGTGTGGATTTTTTGTCTTTGTGTGTGTGTGTGTGTGTGTGTGTGTGTGTGTGTGTAATTTGCTATCTTTATTCCCTTGATTTAATTTTCCTTGCACTTATTTTGCTAGGTGATGTTTTTTGAGGTGGATGTTTTCAGCGGCTTTCTTCCTACCTGTTTTGATATCATCATGTTAAAGCTGTGAAATCTCCTGAATATGCTTTAGCTACATCATGCAAGTTTTCTCATGCGGTGTTTTTATTCTTTCAGGCACATTTTCTAATTATTATGGTTCTTAAAAAGTCACAAAAATCATGAACTTTCACACTTATGTATAGAACACGATAAGGAAATATGTCTTTAAAAACACCTATATGCAAGAACTACCACAAGCATATTAAATTGAGGGCACTGTTTTTATTTATTTATTTATTTTTTAAAAGAGAGAGGGACAGTGAGAGAGACAGAAAGAGAGAAACAACTTTATTGAGATTTTCACATGGCCTTAGTTGCTCCAACACTCAGTTGTGTACGTGGTGCTGGGGTTTGAACCTGGGTCCTCATGCTTGCCAGGCAAGCACCGAAACCACTGAGCCACCGCTCCAGCCCCAAGGGCACTGTTTTTAATTCTGGGGATTGATCCCAGGGCACTCTGAACTCCATCCCAGCCCCTGTCCTGGAGCCTTTTTTCTTAATTTTATTTTGAGACAGGGTCTGGCTTGGTTGAACTTGTGGTCTTCCAGCCTTGGCCTCCTGAGTAGTTGGGATTGCGGGTGTGGCCGCCATACCTGGCTAATGAGGATACTCAGAAAAATTCGCAATAAGATCAGAAATAAGAATGTCAGTGGCTCAGCAGTTAAAGCGCTTGGCTTGCATGCACTAGGATGCGAGTTTAAAGCCCTGCACCATGTACACCACAAAGTGTCGGAGCAATGAAAGCCACATGAAAAAAAAACTAAATAAAATTGATTCTCTCTCACTGTCCCTCTCTCTTAAAAAAAAGAATGAATGAATGTCCTCCATCCCCACTGTTAGAACTGTGTGGTAAGACATGCAGGACATAAATTCCCTGCCTTGCCTGTGAGATGCCTGGCTCCTGGACTGAACACCTTCAGGGTTTCTGCAGCCACGCTGTGGTCTCCACCTGTGGTTACTTAGAAATGTTTTAAAGTGTAAAAAAGTGGAAGAGACCTTTTTTTTTTTTTTTTTTTTTTTTTTTACAAGGGGCGCTTTACCACTGAGCCACATCCTCAGCCCCTTTTTTAATATTTTATTTTGAGACAGCGTCTCACTATGTTGTTGAGGCTGGCTTTGAACCTGTGATCCTCCTGCCTCAGCCTCCCAATTTGCTGGGATTGCAGGTGTGTGCCACCACGCCCAGCTGACTGGCTTTGGATAGGTGGAGTCCTGCAAATGCTCTGAATGAGCCTGATGGGAACGCAGGTCCTCCAGCTGTGGGGTGTGCGCTGTATGCCCAGTAGGTCACATCTGTTAATTCTGTTCAAATGTTGCTTAGACTGCAGTACAGCTTCCCGCAGTGCGGGTGTGTTCCCTCTGCACCCTCTAACCTGCTGAACTCGTGGAGTGTGTCCAGTGTGAGGAATTCACATTTACCTGACTTAAGCAGGCACTTAGTGGCCTCGTGTGGTTAGCGATTAAGTACTGGGCAGCCTGTTAGAGAGATGGGATTTATTTTTATTTGAGTGTTCCGCCAGTTACCGGGAGAGAGGCATTCCTATCTTCTGCTGTAACTGGTGGGGAATGTTGTTTGACTCTCGGAAATGTCTTTGTTTTAAACTTCATTCTTTCAAACAGGATTCTGGAAACACATACTTATGTGTAATTATCATGCACCAGGCACTATTTGAAGAGTTTTATAAATATTAAAATTACAGGGACACGTTCCTTTTTCTTATTTTCCATCTTTTCTCTCCTGCTGCAGACAATTCCCAAGTGTCTTTCTCTTTAAGTACAGAGGGTAAAACACAGTTATTGCACAGTCTGTGTCTGCTAATTCTGGCGTCTGGGGACAGCCTGCTGTCTTGATGCACTAGGGTCGATGCACTAGGGTCGAGTCAGAGGCCTCTGTAGGACTAAGTGCCCCTAGACAGTGTACTCCTGGGTCTCGGAGTTGACTTGGCCATGTGGGCCCTGGCAGGGAGGGGCACCTTGTGGCCTCCTATGCTGCCCCTGGTGCCCTTCCTGCTCTGTGGCAGCCTGGTGCCTAGCACAGCCTCTGCTCTTCCCCCATCCCCTCTCCCATGACATGTGGCACTCCTGACTGCCCTTTCCTTGCTGACTCCTCCCTCTGGCTGTTCCTCCAGCTTCCAGCTGTCCTCCCGTTCCCCTCTTGTACACACCTTGTTCTGTTCATTTGAGGGCTGCATCCTGGGAATATGCCCTTTTCACTTCTGGCTCCTCCTCTCTCCTGGGTGACCCGGCCCCGGGGGGGGGGGGGGCGCTCCCGCTCACGTTGCTTCTCTCCTGTGCTGTGCGCTGTATGTCCAGCAGCCCCCTCCCCCCTGCTGGACACACATCTTCATCTTGGGTGGGCCTTGGAGGACGGCATGACCACAACCCGCAGCCGTGAGTGCCTGCTCACAGGGGCCTAGGTGAGTCAGGCCTGCAGCTTGGTGGGCCCTGCCCTCATCCTTGCTGGCTGCACACTCTGCCATCACCATGGCCACGCTTGTGTTCCTGAAATGCAGATGGGACCACGTGATTTCCCAGCTTCCAGTTCTTCAGTGGTTTACCAGAGGCAGGTGAAGCTCCTGAGATCCACATGCCACCTGCCCCAGCCTCTGTCCCTAGGCTGTGTGCTTAGCATTTAAACTGTTGGTAATCCCTCTTCCCAGGTGCCTGGTGTTTTTTCCCTTCCTGGATTCTCTCTCCTGTTCTCTGCCTTACCAGGCCCTCCTTGCTTCCTGGGAGGTCTGGGTCAGACACCTGCGACTGAGGAAGAACAGGGGACTGCAGGGTTTCAGGAGATGGGCATAGGCAGGGACATGGGGCTCCAGGCGGGGACCTGCACTGCCCCTTCAGGGTGTGAATGAGACAGGTGGTGGAGCCGGTAGCACCAGGGGCAGGAATAAAAGAGGGCCTGAAGGTGTCTTCAGTCAGGGGCCACTCTATGAATGAGGAAGTGGCCTGCAGAGGGGACCAGGCCTCAGGGCAGCCATCTGGAGGGAGGGTGCACAGAGGGCTCAGGTTCAGGTTCAGGTAGGAGGCAACTCAGGCTCCTGAGGCTTCATGCAGAGTGTTTTATTAAGAAGGAAGGGTTTAGGGCTGAGCAGCAACTTGCGGAAGAGGGCTTGCCTGGCATGTGCAAGGGCCCTGGTTCAAACCCTGGCACCACACACACAACTAAGTGGAGGAAAAACAAAAAACAGATGGGGGAGGGTTTATAAACAGCAGTAAAGCCCTCATAGGCCATAGAGGGAGATTAGAGAGAGGCTGTGCCCATAATGTTGGAGTCTCAGGTTGGGAAGCCACAGCCCCTCTGTTCCTCCATTTCCCAGCTCTGCTCACAGATCTCAGGGCTGCATGGGCCATGGGGTGACTGTGGGTGTGGGAGGCCCTCAAGGCACATGCCGTAGTGCATTAAGACAGCAGGCTGTCCCCAGACGCCGGAATTAGCAGACACAGACTGTGCAATAACTGTGTTTTACCCTCTGTACTTAAAGAGAAAGACACTTGGGAATTGTCTGCAGCAGGAGAGAAAAGATGGAAAATAAGAAAAAGAACGTGTCCCTGTAATTTTAATATTTATAAAACTCTTCAAATAGTGCCTGGTGCATGATAATTACACATAAGTATGTGTTTTCATAGGCTTTCATACTGGGGGTGCAGCACTGTTGCCCAGGTGAGGAGCTGGGGGACTGCTCCCTATTGCAATGGGGCCTCAGGTCAAGGTGGCCTGCTAGCTGCCAAGAGCAGATGAGCGGTGATTTCCATGACCACGGACGTGAAAAAGAGCTAGCTAGTAATCCCAGAGGATTTCAAGTTCAGGCCAGCCTGGGACCCTGTAAGGGCCGGGGGTATCCCAGTGGTAAGGGTGCTTGCCTAGCATGTGCGAGGTCCCTGACACTGGAGTGCACAGTCCCTGGCGCTGCAGAGAGAAGTGTAACCCTGAATCTCCAGTCACTGGAAACCAACTTTTGCAGCCACCTGAGGCTGAGTCCACCTCCCCTGCAGCAGCGCCCAAGGGGGACTGGATTTGGCGTGGAGGAAGCCCCTGGGCAGGGCACTTCAGCTGGCAGGAGGATGCTGCATCTCAGGATGTGGCCTGCTTGCTTTGCAATAGGGGGTTCAGGCCTGGGGGATTCAGCTGTGTTGAGGTGGGATAAAGGGATTGCAAGTTTCATGCAGCATTTCTGTGCCAGGTGAAACTTGTGAGCTGAGCCCTTGATTAAAGTGTTGCTGGCCTGAGGCGTCTCCTATTTCAAATAAAGCAACTGTATGTAAACTCAATTGCAAAGTATTTTCATCCTGCTTTATCCCTTTTTTCCTAAAGCACTGCCAGTGAAAGAAGTAGGAGAAAAACCCGAGCAAGAACCCAAAGCAAAAGAGACCGACAAGCCACCTGCCAGCGTGGAGCTGCGACAGCAGCCAAGTGCCTTATTTGCTAGAGGAAGTAGGACAGCGGTCAGAAGTCCCCAGAGGTCATCCAGTAAAATAAGAGAGAACAGGCACCCATTCGCTCTCTACGGCTGGGGGGAGAGGCAGATGGACACCGGAAGCCAGAAGACTCACAACGTCTGCGCGTCTGCCCCAGAGCATGAGGTGTGGGTCTGCCTTTCCACTCTCCCCTGGATGGGGCTGCCAGGTGCCACTAGAGGCCATTGGGATGCTTTGGGCCCCAGGAGGTCCTGGGGTGGAACGTGGGCCAGGGGAGCCCAGTGCCAGGATTGGCAACAGCAGGAAGTTCTGGAAGCTGCTCAGGCCTGGGAGAGTTCACTGACAGCAGGGGAAGGAGCAGGGCCACGGGGTTCTGGGTTCCCAGATCTCGGGAGTGCAGAGGAGGGTGCCGTGCTGGCAGCCACCTGCCTGGATTTGCTGCTAGCCCCTTGCAGAGTCTGCTTTCTTCTGCTTGGCAAGCCAGCACCCTGGACTGCTGGTGCACGCGTGGGTTGCTTGCCGGCGCCTGCCAGGCCACATTGTGCCTTTCTGTTGGGTTCAACACATAACTTCCTGCTCGTTTCTCCTAGTAGCTTTGGTCCCCTGACTTGGCCCTGTCTGTCCTCTGTCAGGACCTAAAGCATCTCAGACCAGAGGATCTGCGGGTGTGAGTCACTCAGCAGCACTGTGACACTGCCCACAGCCAACAAGGCTCCAGGAGAGGGGACTGGAGCCGCAGGTGGAGCTGCAATTAAACACCAGTTTCCCTGACTCTGGCCCCGCAAATGGTGACATATGGAGTGAAATTGAAGCAACAAGGCTGTTTCACAAAGGATCTCTGACAATCCCTGGGGATGATTTTTTTTTTTTTTTTTTGATACTGGGGATTAAACCCAGGAGCATTTAACCACTGAGCCACATCCCCAGCCCTTTTTGTTTGTTTGTTTGTGTTTTTGGAGAACGTTTGCTAAGTTGCTGAGGCTGGCTTCGAACTTGTGATTCTCCTGCTTCAGCCTTCCCAGCCACTGGGATCACAGGTGTGCGTCCCTGTGCCTGGCTCCTGAGGCTGAGTTTGACAGGATCTACCCTGTTAAACGGTGAGGCCTGGTGGAAACCCTGGGCATTTCTTAGTGCACTGGTTTAGAACATCCAAGGTTCCTCAAGAGTAGCTGCTCTCCATTTCTGTGTCGAATTTGATTTTCTGCTGCTCAGCGTCTCTGTCGCAGGCAGTGCGGAGCCAGGGTTGGGTGTGAGTGTTTCTCGGGGAGCTTTGCTGTGCAGGACTCAGATAGGCAGTTGTTCTTGAAAATGAGTGCGACAGCCATTGTGCTTCTCTCTCCTCTTCCCAGATTCACGAGTCAGCTTTACGGGCCAAGAACCGGAGGCAGGTGGAGAAAAGGAGACTGGCTGCGCGGAGGCAGCGCGCTCACTCTGTGGAGGTGGAGGTGGAGAAGAACAGGAAGGTGAAGGCAGCCTCTGCAGAGAGCCCCTGGGTGACGGAGTACATGCGCTGCTACTCAGCAAGAGCTTAGCAGTGGTCCTCAGGGTCACTCGGGGACACACCTGTGTGAACCGGACATGGGCAAGACCACCAAGCTCACGTGACCTCTTAGAAGGGCCAGAAGGCTGGTGTGTCGCTGAATCCTGTCACCTGCCTCCGCAGCAGGGTGGGTTGAAGCCCTGGACACTTGGTTACTCGTGAACACAACCCCAGACCCTGGTGTTCTTGTCAGAGTGGTTTCAGAGTGTCTCCTCTTGGAGGTACTGCCCCAGGTACCTTTAAACAGGGAGAGGCTCCCATCCTCTCTGGTGCAGGTGGGGCGTCCAGCTCCACTGCTGAGGTCCCTGTCCTGCACAAGGCTGGTGTTTGCTGACCGTGTAGCTCCTCTGTGGAACAGCACCAAGTGAGCGGCACTCGCCTTGACCTTGAGTCCGTGTGTAGTGAAGTCAGGACTGCGTGGCCACCGGACCTGATGTATTGGTGTCTTGGTTCATGTCACCTTCATGGAGGCTGAGGATGTCTGGGCTGGGCGAGCGCCTCTTCTCTGTGGTCACCTAGGCACTTGGTTCAGTAGTTCAAACACGTTCCAGTCAACGGCGTGCCACCCACTGTGTTTAGGGTGGAAATGGAGCTGCTGCCTGAGTCAGTGCCACACCTTTTTACTTCAAGATTTCCTTTTGGACACATGAGGCATAGCCAGCTCCCTGTGCCTGGCTGTGGACTCCAACCTCTCCTGTACCAGCTGACAGAACACATGAACCTGCAATTTGAATCCATGTGTAATGAACTGAGAGAGGCCTGTGGTGGAGCAGTGGGGACGCCCTGGGACATTGTCCTGGTGACATGTTTGTGCTCCAGCCCCTCTGCCCTCATGTGGAGGACCCTCTGCAGATGCCCCAGGGGTGGGACAGCAGTGAGGATTGTCCTGGGAGGATGAGGGCAGAGCTAGTGTTGGACAGGAGGCTGAGTGAGCCTTCGTTTCCATTCGGGGTCTTTGAAGAATGCAAGCTGGTTTCGTGTCACAGATTGCAGTGTCACCTTGTCACTGGGTGGAGCATCTGCGTGGTGTGGAGGTGAGCTCTCCCGTGGGGAGTGTCCTCGTCATTGAGAAGAGCATTGACCAAGGACGTTCTCCACGTTGCCCTGCACCCTTGAAGGAGTTCTGAACTTCGCCATACCCATCACACGTCTTCAGTCACCATGGGGCCCTGTAGGTCACAGGAATGTGGTGGTGGCAACTGTGTGGCTGGTGTGTAGAGCCTTGCGTTGCTGGGCGCCCTGCTTCCCCAGCCTGGGGCCGGCTACCTCCAGGCAGAAGGGAGGATGGAAGGCCGAGTGGCCGGTTCCCACTTTAGAAGGTGAATGAACACCATTTTTAAGGAATTTTTGATGTGTGAGAGCTGTGGACCGTCCTGCGTCCAGCCTGGTGACTGAGGTTATCTTCCCTTTCCTAAGGGCTGAAGTGACCTTTTGAGCCTATGAATTTTTAAAAGTTGTAATCTGATATTCCTACTTTTTCTTATACTGGTAACTGATGTTGTAATCCTATTCCTAATTCTTGGGGCATTTTGCAAGACAGGGACATAGTTTAAAACTGCCTTTCATGTTAGAAAAGTCATGTTTGAGAATCCAGTATTTAAGAAAAATGCTACATAAAGTCTTTTTAAAATATTAGCTGTAAGTTCTTGATTAAAACAATTTGCCACGAACCTGCTTTTTGATTTTATTTTGAAGCTAATTGTGGAACATTGAAGTGATGATGTCTCGCCCTCTGGACCAGAGTGAGCGGGAGTAGCAGCGGCTCGTCTTCTAACTGCTCCTATTCTGGAGGTATCTGGGCCTGGCCATGCATGCGTACGCTCACCCACTCTGTACAGTTCCGGGCACTGTGTACTTGTCAGTGCCATCGGGAGGAGTGATTGGCTGTAGGTGGTCTCTCGTGCTCGGTGAAGCAGGCTCACTCCCATACCCCCCGCAGGCAGCATCAGCGCCCAGTATGCACAATGTGTAGGTCCTGGGACCGAGTTTACGAGGCCAAGCTTGTGGGGAGGCAGGGAAGAGAGCAAGCCTGTCTGTGGAGCCACGAAAGCTGTAACTTCCAAAGTGACTCTTCGCTCAGTCTGCAGTTAAAGCCAACCTCGGGGGCTCCCCTACCCCTGAAGAGTGGTACTGCCACGGTGGGCACAAGCTGTCCAGGGTGCGTAAGACATCTGAACACCTTGCCAGGGAGGAGAGAGGGTGGACCACGCTGGGAACAGCTTTTCAGTGAGCAGCAATGTGGGGTGCAGGGTGGTTTGTCTTCTTAGCGGCTGCACCTGACCCTACAAGGTCCTTGCCTTGGAGTCTGGTCAGGTAGCATGAATATGCACCCTGGTCATGCAGGTTTGCATTTGAAGTGGGTTTTGTGCAGTGGGGCAAATTATGTGGTTACCAGTGTGAGCACACTGCACACCCAGCCCTGTCCCATGTCACTTCTGGCCCAGATTTGCCCCCTTCAGGCCTGCCCGTGTGGGGTGGAGACTCCTCTCTCCTTGAGGGCCTCCGCTCCTGCTGCTGACTATGCTGGGTACCCTCTGGGTGGCTTCGTGGCAGATGAATGCCTCTGGACAGCCAGTCGCAAGCACCACATCCACTTCAGACTCCTGCAGACCACAGATGGCCCCTTGACCACTGCCCAGGCAGTGAGGACGTCAGGATGTCTTGTTGCACTTATTTGGGAAAATGTGAATAAAATGGACATCACAGGCCACACTTCTTGTTTTTGAGAAACAGCTTTGATCAGTGTGTGAGTGGCTTGAAGAATGTGTACCACACTGGTGCCCTGCGTGTTCCTGGGGAGCCCTGCAGACACGCTGGGTCTGGGCAGAGTTGCATCTTAACATGGGCTGGTGTGGGGTCCTGGAGTTTCCCTGGCTTTCCTCTCACACGTCCTTGTTCTGAAAACTACAAAAGTGGTTTAGATGGAAACAAAATGCACACATACTCCAGAGACTGTGGGGGAGCCCAGATGGCCTCTGCACAGGAGCTTGATGTCTGGAGACTGGAGGTGCTGCCCAGGGGCAGGAGATGGACACCTACAGCCCGGGAAGTTTGTCTCTCTTCCATGTTGAAGAACCTAGGAGGCACCTGACGGCAGCCGGAGCCTGCAGAAGTTGCAAGTGTGGGGGATCTGACGCTGCTGCAGCTGTAGCACCGCCAGCCTGTGGCAGGGGCTGACAAGCTCCTCTGCAGGAATGGCTGGGGTTCAGAAGTGGGCCATTCTGGGCTGAACGATCAAGAAAGGAGCCACCAGCACCAAGGGAGGGGCCGTGGAACGCTGGGAACAGGTGCTCTGCCACGGAGCCATATGTATCTATATCTTTTTTTTTTTTCCATTTTATTTATTTTTCCATCTGGCTTGTAGACACACATTGGACACAGATTTGTATGTGATGCTGGAGTTTGAACCTTGGTCCTTGCGCATGCCCAGCAAGTCCTCTAACTGCTGGGCACTGCTCCAGCCCCTAGCCCTTTATTTATTTTTTATTCGTTAAATATGGACTTACAATTAGGAAGGAATCATTATCAAACAATCAAGAACAAATGTATATTCACATAGTTAGCCAAGGCTGATGCCATTCCATGGTTTCCCACCTTGGGTTTCCCATGGTTCCATGTTTACCCCAATTAACTCCCCATGTTAAATGGACTTCTCATGGAAGTCGAAGGTTTCCCTGAGTTGATTCCCCCATACTCCCTCCCTCAGGTTTCCTTGATATCCTTCCTATTCCATCTATCATACTGTTTCTGGTTGTATTGTAGCTTCCACAAATGAGAGAAAACATTTGGCCCTTGAATCTCTGAGTTTGAGATATTCCACTCAGCATGATTTTTTTCTATCTCCATTTGGCTCCAAATGCCATAATATTGTCTTCTCTAATAGCCAAGTAGTATTCCATTGTATATATGTACCAAAGTTTTTGAATCCACTAGTTGAGTGAGGGGCATCTGGGTTGGTTCCTTAATTTAGCTATAGTAAACTGAGCTGCTATAAACATTGATAAAGCTGTATCTCTATAACATGCTGATTCTAACTCTTTTGGGAAAATACCCAGGAGTGGGATAGCTGGGTCATAAGATGGTTCCAGCCCTTAATTTTTTGAGGAGTCTCCACACTGCTTTCCACAGTGGCTGTACCAGTTTGCAGCCCCACCAGCAATGTGACAGTGCTCCTCTTTTCCCACAGCCCCTCCAGCATCTGTCATTGTTCATATTCTTCATTTTTGCCACTCTGACTGGAGTGACGTGGAATCTCAGTGAAGTTTTGATTTGCATTTCTCTTATTCCAGCCCTTTATTTTTAATTTTGACTCAGGATCTCACTCGGTCACCTAGGCTGGCCTCCTTGAACTTACAATCCTCCTGCCTCAGCCTCCTGCGTTGCTGGTATTATAGGCACGGCTACTGCACCTGGTTTCGTTATTTTCTTTTTACATGGACCTCGGAATTAGCTTCTCATACTCTTTTAGAATCCCATTTGGAAGTTTTTTTAAACCTGCACTGAATTGCCTGAGAAATGCTGGCCCTGCTTAGCACAGGTCAGACAAGCAAGCAGTGGAGCCAGTTGTTTCCTCTGTAATAAAACAGTCTTCCCGATCCGCTTCAGAACACAGGGACTGACCAAGACCCGCCTCATGTCCCCACGTGGGCAGGGCACCCAAGAATGTCAGTGGCTATGCAGAAGCCTCCAGCCCCTGGCTGTAATAGCAGGCTGGTCTTGAGGTCCTGCTGGGGCGCAGCTGCCCAGGGCCAAGGGTTGGGCTGCCCCCCAGGACTTCATGAGGAGAGGATTTTGCCTTTCCAATAAAGAGAGAATCGGCTGACTACAAGATGCGATCACTACTCTCGCCTTAGAGGCTCCCAGTGGCATAGGAACTTAACTGAAAATGTTCCACTTTCCAGGGTAGCCACAGATTTGCCTGATGTTTGCATACAGCAAGCATAGAAAGTGGGGTGAAGATGGGTGAGAGGATCTGGAGTCACGTGGACCCCACAGGTGAGGCAGCTTGCTTGGCTGTTCTCTCTGCACGGGGGACAGTTTCCCTAACGGGAAACAGGACGGAAAAGGACAGGTGCTTCTAAGGAGGTGCAGAGCTTCTCTGGTCCTGTTGCTGGGTGTGCATAAGGAGCTGACCTCAGGCCTCTAGGGTTACAGCCACGGCTGGCCTCTCAAGCCCTAGGGCTGGCAAGTCCAGTATTGTCCTGAAATTCTAGGAGTGTGTTCCCCCTGGAAATGGCCAGGTCACAGCTGAGCAGACTGCGAGTGTCACTTCAGAACCGGCACACATGAGGTCATCCAAAACTCACAGGCTTTCTGAGTCCCCTCTAATATCCTCAAGAAAGAAAACCCCAGAGATCCCCTGGCCACCATGTGGCGTCTGTCAGTCCACCTTCCTGTCTGACCTCCTCACTGACCTGCGGGGCACCTGCGTTCTTTCCTGTGGGGAATCCTCCAGTAACCAGTCTCCTGCTGTGAGGTCCTTGCTGGCATATGAGAGCTGGGCTGGTCTAGATGGACTTACAGCCATTTTCTTGGAGGACTGGAAACTGCTTTGCCAGAATCCACACCAGTGCTTCCTGAAGACTCTGTGACCTAGGGCTGTACAGACGCTCTGCTACCTCCTCCTGGGGGCAAAGCCTCAGGAAGGGCACCGGCCTGCTCCCAGTGGCTTCATTACAGGGCTGTGACCAGCCAGCTCTGTCCTGACCCTGAAGCGAACAAGCCCAGCGTCCAGAGGGCTCCCGCTCCTCTCCCAAGTGGCAGGAGACACCCTGTGAGATGCGGCGTGAGCCATGCTCCAGTTTGAGAATTTGCTTCAGAATCTGACTTAAAAAAAAAAAAATCAAAGAATTGAGAAAAAACCCTTAAAATATCTAAAACAGATACATACTGATACTTTTAGCCAAATAATTTCCCAGAGTTTATTTCTCTGTGCTTGTTTGTTGATGAAAACAACAAAAGCACTGGGCAGCTTCCAAATGAGAGTTAAATTTCCCGTCTGTGGCCAGAAAACCACAGTGCAAAGACACGCGGAAGAACACATTTTTTGGGGGGTACCAGGGATTGAACCCCAGGGTGGTCTACCAGTGAGTCACATTCCAGTCCTTATTTTTTATTCTGAGACAGGCTCTCACCAAGTTGCTGAGGCTGGCCTCGAACTTGCAACCCTCCTGCCTCAGCCTCCTGGGTAGCTGGGATCAGAAGTGTGCGGCACCTGCCTAGTGTGAAGAATGCTTTTTAACCTCTCTGACTTAAGTGATACTGTGTTTCAATTTCAGGGAAAGATTTCAGTATATATTTTCTGCACTGGTGTTTTAAAGTGAGAGGAAAATCTGCCATGCAACATATGTGTCACTTCCTCACATCCCACTGTGCCTTACTCGGGATAAAACCAGGCTGACTTGGTAACCAACGAGGCATCAAGCAGTTGGCAAAGATTCAGGGAAATTCCTTAGTAAGTGGGATCCTTTTACTGTGACTAGAGTTTGTGGGTCTCCAGGACATGAGCACAACATGCAGGGTATGGTAGCATAGACCCATAATCCCCACTACCCAGGAGGCTGGGGCAGGAGGATCGCAACTGCAAGGCCAGCCTCAGCAACTTAATGAGGATCTGTCTCAGTAAAAAATAAGAAGGGCCGGGATGTGGCTCAGTGGTAGAGTGCCCCCGGGTTCAGTCCTCAGTACTGTTATAATAATTGAATAAGTAAACAATGAGGATGGGGCCAGGCATGGTGGTGTGTGCCTATAATATACCAGCTACTTGGGAGGCTGAGGTGCAAGGAGTGAAAGTTTGAGGCCAACCTTGGAAAACTGGTGAGCCCCTGTCGCAAGAATGTAGCTTGGGGGCTGGAGTGGTGGCTCAGCGGTTCTGGCACTTGCCTGGCAAGCACGAGGACCTGGGTTCAAACCCCAGCACCACGTACACAACTAAGTGTTAGAGCAGCTAAGGCCAGGTGAAAAACTAAATAAAGTTGTTTCTCTCTTTCTCTGTCTCTCTCACTGTCCCTCTCCCTTTAAAAAAAAAGAATGTAGCTCAGGGATGTAGCTGGGGATGCAGCTCAGTGGTAGAGCACCCCTGGGTTCAATCACCAATATTAAGGAAGAAGAAAAAAATAAATGATTTGAAACAGAGGCAGGGAAGACCTTAGGCTGAATCCCTGTGGTCTTTCCTAGCAAGGGGAAGCAGAGGAGATTGGGCACACGTCTGTCCTCATGGGACTGCACAGCCCACAGCACCCAGCTGTGCTCCTGACCTGGCCTGGGGGAGAAGCCCGAAACCAGCAGAGAGCAGGACAGTGCCAGTTCACCGCTCATGCCACTGTTTATTTCATTTTTGGTTGCTGGGAAGGGTGATAGATCCAGCATCTCCAGTGTGGGTTGCGTGACAGTGTGGTGTGAAGAGTGGGGTTGAAGGAGCAGGTCTCTAGCTGCTGGCACCACAGCCTTCCCACCTCCGGTCACAAGCACACCAACACAGACTTAGCTGCGTGGTTAAAAGAAACCACACCATGTGGAAGGTCACATCCAGCCTGTCATATATCAGGTATGTGCTGGGGGGACGAATAGGGCCACACATGGCACAGAGCAGGTTTCACAGATGCGGGGGGGGGGGATGTGGAACAGGAAGGTCACATGTGTGTGCACGTCTGATGGTATCCTCCCTTGAATCAGGTTTATTACATGGCTCCTGCGCTGTGTCTGCCAACGTGAACGTCCCCATAAAAATCTGCACAGAGCAGAAGATGGTGTGAAAAGCTTCAGATTCTTCAGGCTCGAGACGCTGAAAAACAGGAAGAGCCATTTGGAATATGTAGGATCACAAACACAGAATGAGCTCCAGCAGAGCTGGGGCGCTGGGGCACCTCCTGTTCCACGTACTTCCACTGCAGAGCTGGCCGCGGGTGAGGGGGCCTCGCCAGGTCCATGGCGACTCTCGCTGCTTTATAAGCCAGCCTTGTGCTGGGGCAGGAGGCACGGCGTGGGGACTCGAGACACCAAGGAGCCCCTTGGCTGGTGCCCGCAGCAGCCTGTCCCCCGTGTGCTCTGCCTGTCCTCTGACAGGCCTAGGAAGCTCCCGGGTGTGTGTTCTGTCAGCCAAGCCCTGACTGTACCCAGGTGCCTCTGTTCCCCACCGCAGCTCTGTGGCCCACCCACCCTCTGTGAGTAGGCACCAGGTCAGAGCCAGCAGCACCCACCTGTCACAGGCTCCTAACAGCCACACTCCTGCGTGCTCGGGGCCTGTGTGCGGCGTGGCGACCGCAGCTGTCTGAGGGCAGCATCTCCATACTGGATGCCCGAGCCCATCCTCTCGGGGTCCAGCTCACCTAGGACCAAGCACATCTCTTTAAGAAGTGGTGTCACGGGGCTGGAGTGGTGGCTCGGCAGTTACAGTGCTTGCCTGGCATGCATGAGTACACAGGTTCAAACCCTGGCATCCATATACACAACTAAGTGTCAGAACAATGAGAGCCATGTGAAAAACTCAACAAAAATTGATTCTCTGTCTCTCTGTCTCTCTCTCTCACTATCCTTCTCTCTTAAAAAAAAAAATGCGTCACAGTAAGTGAGAAGGAACAAGAGCGGCACTCTACAAACACACGCCACTTTTGGAAGAGGAAAATGTGTAAGTCAGCATGCATAGGCGCTGAACACCACTAGGACACAGGACCAGGAAGGATGGGGCCGTACGAGTCTGGGTGCATGGATGGCAAGGGTGCTGCTGGAGGACACTTTCCCCAGGCACTCTCCTGTTCCATGAATCTGGAATCATGTGACTATAAGATGTACGCAAAAATAAATCCATTTGAAGTGAATAAAGATAGCACTGTCTACTTGTTAGACTGGTAAAAACCCAACTCAGATAAACGCCCTGTAGACATGGCTTCCTGAAGCACCTGTGACAGAGGGACCCACAGCCCCTCCTGACTGAGCGCTCTTGCTCCTGCCCCAGCACATGACCACGGGACTTGAACTGCCACACCCTTGCACGTGCGGCACAGTGTGCGGGAGCTCACTGAACAGCGGGTCCTGCACACCTGAACCTGGGAAGCAGGCTGGCTCCCCCGGCATGGTAATGCCCGTGTGGAGGAGAGAAAGCGGGGAGCAGTGGGTTTTGAACCATACAGATGTACTGTCCATTTAAAAAACTATGATGGTGGGCTGGAGCGGTGGCTTGGTGGTTACGGCGCTTGCCTGGCATACGCAAGTACACGGGTTCAAACCCCAGCACCCACATGCACAGCTAAGTGTCACAGTGGCGAAAACCATGTGAAAAACTCAATAAAAATTGATTCTCTCTCTCTTTCTCTCTGTCCTTCTTTCTTTAAAAAAAGAAAACTATGATGGACCATTGCTGAAAGTTCCAAATTCATATCCTTACATTTTCTTCACCTGGACATAATTATGATTTTGATCTTAGAATAAAAATATCTTGAGGCTGGAGTGGTGGCTCAGTGGATTGTGCTTGCCTGGCATATGTGAGGACCCAAGTTCAGACCCAGCACCATGTACACAAACGACTGTGGGGGTGCTGGACCGGTGGCTTAGCGGTTCAAGCGCTCGCCTGGCATGCATGAGGACCTGGGTTTGAACCCCAGCACCACATGCACAACTAAGTGCCAGAGAAACAAAGCCCAGAAGAAAAACTAAATAAAGTTGATTCTCTCTCACTCTTGAAGAAAAAAAGAAAAACATCTTGTGAGATTTTAGACCAGCTGCATCCAAGGTCAACCTAAACCAGGCATGCCTAGTGCCAAGCCAAGTTACGGATGAACACTTTTAGCTTGGAGAGTCTCTAGAAAAATAAGTTTTTCTACCAAGTTTAGCTAATTTCCTTTTGTTATCTGGTCAAACCATGCCAGAGCGTGTGCTCACATTGTGACCTGACACCCACGTGGCCCTCCCCAGGAAACTTGTTCCCTGTCAGCTCCTTTCCCACCCTGTCTCTGTCCCCTCCTCCTCTCCTCTGGGACTGTCCACCTGCTGGAGTTCTCCTGCCACCCCAGCCTGTGGGCTAGGCTCACCCACCATTCCCACCCAGGGCTGAGGAGGTGGCCTGTGGGCTGGACTCCCCCACCGTTTTGTCCTCTGTCTGCACCTCCATGTGGGGCTAAGGAGGTGGCCTGTGGGCTGGGCTCCCCCACCGTTTTGTCCTCTGTCTGCACCTCCACGTGGGGCTGAGGAGGTGGCCTGTGGGCTGGGCTCCCGCTCCTCTGCACTTCGGCCATGGAGCAACCGTGTGCTGCTACTGCTTAGTGCTGGTTTCATTGTAAGCTTCTCAACACAACGGAAGACGACCCCATTTCCGGGGCCTCCCTGCCAAAGCTGTCCCACTGCTTAGTCCATCGGGCATCGTTGCCAGCCATGTCTGGGGTCATCTCCTCACTGGACTGCCCAGGAGTGCTAGCTCTCCTCCAGCCGTCCTCACTTGATCACATCCCTCTCCTCCCCCCAAAGGTTCCCCTGCTGAGTGGATGGCAGAGTCTCAGGGCAGCATCCAGCCCTCCAAAGAGTGGCCTGGGATCAGGACTTGGGAACCACCCCAGCAGGCACTCTCTGAGCTGCAGGGGACTGCTGGCCTGGCCCTGCTTCCTTGGCTTCTCCATCACCCTCCTCCCACCCACGTCCTTTTCCTCAGCTGCTCACTCAGCACCTCCTTGGAAGGCAGCCTGGTCTACCTCAACCTCTCTCCTGCTGCCCTGGAAGCTGCGCACCTCTCTGTCACCATTGGCCCTGTGACATGCACGTGAATCTTAGGAGATGCAGTTTCCTGAGGGCAAGAACTGTGATTCTTTCCCCCTTGTGTCCCAGCACCTGACACCAGATGCTTGGCTGTGCATATTAACTGAAGTGTGCATGCCCATGTGTCATTCTGGAGGTTGGCTGCCTGCCTTAGGGCCGCTTTGCTGAAATTCTCCTGAGACACAGAGCAGGGAGGCCCCCGCAGTGGGTCTGCTCAGCTTCCCAGGTAAAGCTGCTCCTGACCGCGTGCCTAGCCTGCAGCCATGCCACCAAGGGCCTGCAACCCTCCTGGTATCCCTTAGTCCCATGCTAAGAAGCAAGCTGGTGAAGAGAGCTGCCCTGAGGTCAGCCGGGCGTCACTACCCTTGGGCCTGGGGCTTGCCAAGGGGCCTCCAGATCCCTAAGTGGCATTTGTAAGTCATCAGGGGCAGAGAGCTCACTTTGCCTGTGACCCTGAACACAGAAGAAGGTGACATTGCTGAGCCAGAGGGAAGGACGTGCAGAAGGGACTCATCCACAGGGGAAAGGCTTTACCTGATTCGATCTTGTTGAGGATTTTCCTTGCACACTGCATGAATGCCTCCTCCACGTTCTCCCCCGTCAGCGCACTTGTCTCCAAGAACATCAGCTCTAAAAGGGATGTCAAATAAGACACGGCGTTTAGAGACGATCCCACCTCTCTCTCGATCACTAACGGACTGCTTAGTATTCTCAGAATAGCAGGAAAAGCCCAGTTCATGATCTAACACCACCTACTTCTGTAAACATAAAATCAGTATGCATCATTATGCTCTTAAAAAATTGTTGGGGGAGGGGCTGGAGCAGTGGCTCAGCAGTTACGGTGCTTGCCTGGCATGCATGAGAATGCAAGTTCAAACCCCAGTATCATGCACACAACTAAGTGTCGGAGCAACGAAAGCCACGTGAAAAACTAAATAAAATTGATTCTATCTTAAAAAAAAAAAAAAGAGGGATTAGCAAGACCCTGTCTCAATAAAAGGGGTCGGGGAGATACTGGGGATGTGGCTCGGTGGTAGACCACTTGCCCATGTGTGAGGCCCTGGGTTCCAGCCCCTGCACACAGATACACAATCCCACAGATACACACACACAACCAGAAACAAAAAGTGCTGGAGGACTTCTCTGAACATCAGCTGTTAGCTAGTGTGGCCCCTGATCTGTGGACATGATGGATTGAGCTGTTAATAGGCCTCCCGGTGACCAGCAGGAAGGCGGCAGGCTGGCGGGAAGGGCCCCACCCCCGACACAGCGAAGCATCCTGTGAACAGGACCTACAAGCACGGGGACTCTGCAGGCTGCCATTGTGTGCATGACAATCTCACATGAATCAAGGCTTCTAACCCCAGCACTGATGCTGACCTAGTGGGAAGGCCAGCTCCTGCCCCTCAGGTGCTTGGCCTGTTGGCCTCCACATTCTTACTGGCATAGGACACTCTGAAGTGCATCCTACCAAGCTGCCGCGGCTAAGCAACAACTCTCCACGGCTTGAGTTTCTCTCATGTTCGGTTTCTTAGCAGAAAACCTGCAAAGTTCTAGGAACACAATCTGGGGTCCTAGAGTCCAATCAAATTCAACATTAGGACTTTTTAATTTGCGATGGGCTCTCAAACTTGCCTAAAATCCCTGGATTTGCACAGTTCTGTTACCTGGGAGCAGCCACCAGTTTCACGCAGTGGTCTTGTGTGTGAGCTGGAAGTTTGCAGGCATCAACGTCACCAGTAACCAAGGGGCTCCCTGGTCTAAGTGAAGCACAGCAGTTGCTGTCTTTCCACTCAGGACATGCACGCCCAGCCTGGTTCATGCACATCTTAAGCTCTCGCAGAGCCCCTCGCCTGAACAGACCCACACAGCATCAACACCGGTGCTGTGCGCACCGCGGCAGCTCTGGGCGGGATGCTCTGTGGTGACACCTGGCACATTCACCTGTCCTCAACTCCTGCAGCTGTGTCAAACCCAGGAAAAGCATGGCGCCCCCGAAGCCGCAATGGGGAGGAGACTTGCCGTTCTCTTGCGCGAACCTGGAGGCCTCTAGGAAGGTGACTTCGCGGTCTGCATCCAGGTCCTTCTTGTTCCCACAGAGGATGATCACTATGCTCTGACTCGCCAGCATCCTCGCATCTGTTAACCAATTAGTAAGCGCATTGTAGGTTTCCCGGCTGCGTAACATAAGATTGTGAAGATAATACACGCATTTTATAAAACCAGCAATCTTTCAGTTGCTCTCCCTACTTCACTGCCATGGACAAGGCCTTAACTCTCCCTCAGGCTGCCTAGATGTACCCAAAACCAGACAGAAAGCCTGGCATCTGCCTTGGTTGCCCCACCTGGGCTCAAAGGAAGAGGAGGGCCTTGCTCTCCAGGCGCATGCACAGCACCCGTGCGGGGCCAGGGCTCAGACTGTGATTGCTGGGCTCCCCTCCCACAGCCCATCCTTGCCTGAGGACTCTGTGGAAGGCCACTACCTCCTGTCCTACATCCAGAAGCCCCTGCAGGCAGGATGTGGCTGGGCCATGCACTCAGGCTGACTCAGGCCACTCTTCCTTCCCGCAGCTAAGGCAGGTACACCTGTGGCCAGATGCCCTCAGACCCCGGAGGCAGGAGGGAGGCAGTCAGGTGACATCTGGCCCCTGGACAGTTTCCTACCCAGAAAGGCCCCTTACTGGTGGCCTCTG
Organism: Aplodontia rufa; assembly: GCA_004027875.1. Classification (NCBI taxonomy): domain Eukaryota; kingdom Metazoa; phylum Chordata; class Mammalia; order Rodentia; family Aplodontiidae; genus Aplodontia; species Aplodontia rufa. The sequence continues at coordinate 44,583 of PVKS010005441.1, read as the reverse complement.
CACTGTACATCTGAGATAGGATGGACGCTGGACTCAGCGCGTCTGTGGGATTTCCTCAGGGGCAGGCATGCTCTGCGGTATGCGCTGTCCTATGCCAGTCACAGCAGCCTGTGTGGCGAGCACTTGAGCTGCAGCTGGCGCAACCATGGAACAGAATTTTTAATATTAGTTTCAATTAAATTGCAACGTGGCCAAGAGCTACTGTGTAAGTGCTCTGAGCTAACTAAAGCCTCCAGCAGCCTTGTGAGGACCACGTGGTTGACATCATCCACCCTCACAGGCAGAGCCCAGGCAGCCGAGGCCCAGAGCGGCGCAGTCCCACATGGGGAAGCAGGGGCCTCACACTCCCGACCTCCCCGGGTCACTTCTGACCACGCGCAGAAGCTCTGTGGACTACAAGGAGAGTGTCCCAGCACCACACACTCTATCTACGGGAGCCTCCCAAGTTGTTTCTCAAAGACCTTCCAGACCCCACAAGGCCCCCTGCCCTCGGGCACCTGGCCAACCCGGCCTTTGTGGCAGGGTGCAGATGCCCTGGCTCTGGGGAGCTGGCATTACCTGGTGATGTCGTAGACGAGGAGAGCCCCGGCTGCACCTCTGTAATAGCTCCTTGTCACAGACCTGAAAGGACACAGTGGCTCTACTTCAACCAGCCAGGACTGGGCACAGCCCAGCACTGCCCCCCAGCTCCAGGCATGGTCTGTGAGCCACAGCAGGGACAGGTCAAGAGAACAATGTGGGAGGTATGGACACAGGCCTATGGTCCTCTGGGAACCACATCACGGAAGCAGTGGGAGGATGTCAGGCTGGGACAGGCAGGATGTCTTCTCGAAGGTGGGCACAGCTGCGTGGACAGAGGGCACAGGAGACTGAGCAACACCCTCCCCAACCCGTGGCAGCCCCCCTGCCACTCCCTCCAGGGTAAGAGAGGGGACCTGTGCAGCAGCCTCCCCTGCATCCACCGCACGTCCACAAGGGTGCTTTCTCCCTGCATGGTTAACCCCTTTTGGCTGGATTCCTCCCACTAGCAAAAGGAGACCCGCTCGGGTGTCTTATGATGTAGGACAGGCCTGGGGTACTTGCAACCCTTACCCCCACTCTCTGCACACCCCAAGCCCCAGGAGCTTTACTTGCACCCCTCCCAACCTTGGCCCCACACAGCAGTCCAGGCCTGCCCTCCTGAATCCAAGTCCCTGCCTCAGGCCTTGGCCTCCGCCTCCTTCACAATGGTTAGTCCTTGGGAAGCGTGGACAGCCACTGCTATTCTCTTCCCACCACTTCTTCACCTCTGGCCATTCTAAATCTGTCCTGCTGGTCCTGGTGTTCCCTAGGACTGGGTCCTGGGGGTCTCCTTAATACTTGGCTCAAGTTCATCTTCAGCCCAGTGGTCCCTCAACTCCTCCACATCTCCAGGCTTGGGGAGGGCCATAGCACCGGCAGCTTTTAAGCCATGGCCTGGCTCACCATCACCTCTTGTTCTCCTGAGCCAACCGTCCTCCCCACTTTCACCAGCCCCATCCTCATCCAGACTGGACCCCTGCCGTGGCCCACACCTGCTGTGCCCACAGATGCCATGTCTCTCCATCTTCTCCAGAGCTGCAGGTTTGGCCAGGCCTTTGATGACAGTGCCTGCCCCTGATCTGTGAGATCTCAGCTGACTCCAGAGGCTGGTGTCAGGGGTGGGCAGCATGGTGGCTGGCGTGAGAAGAGCCCATGCTCTTGGGGTCAGACATGGCCTCCTAGAAATAGGCTGTGCTGACCCTTGGGGGATGCAAATGGCCGGGACTTAGAACAAACACTACTCATCTCTTCAGAAGCGTGGAAGGGGACAGCTACTTTTAAATTAACTTCTAGTTCTTAAACTCCAAAGGCAGGTGGAGAGTTTCCAGTTCTGTCCCGGGACTGTGACCTTGGGTGGATGAATGGTGGGGAGCAGCCTCACATACCTCAGTGAGCTACTCCCGCCTCCCTCTGGGTGCCCGGGAGTCTCAGGACGCACTCATTCTCAAGAATTTACTAAAAAATGAATTTGACACACTGTATGTTGACATGTGGTTTCTTATATCATTATTCAAGTATGCAGATTTAAGCATTTAAATATATACTTTTTTGAGGCACTGAAATTTTTTGCAAAAGTAATCTTTTTTTTCCTGGTACTGGGGATTGAACCCAGAAGTGCTTAACCACTGACTCACATCCCTAGCCCATTTAATTTTTTATTTTGAGACAGGGTCTAAGTTATTTAAGGCCTTGCTAAGTTGCTGAGGCTGACTTTGAACTTGCAGTCCTCCTGCCTCAGCCTCCCAAGCTATTGAGATTATAGGCATGTGCCACTGTGCCCAGCTCCTTTTATTTTTTTGAGACAGGGTCTCACTAAGTTGGTTAGGGCCTCGCTAAATTGCTGAGGCTGGCCGTGAATTTGTGATTCTCTTGCCTCAGCCTCCAGAGTTGCTGGGGTCACAGATGTGTGCCACCATGTCTGGCAAATGTAATCTTATCTACACTGTTTTTGTTGTACTTTATTTTAAGACAGGGTCTCATTATGTTGCCCAGGTTGGCCTCTAATATGGGATCCTCCTGCCTCAGCCTCCCTAGTACTTGGGGTTACAGGTGAGGCCACCACATGTGGCTTATTCACACATCAGTTTATAGTAGAATGTTACTAAGAGTCTTGCAATGACAGCCCTGATCCTGGGAGTCACTCTCCTTCAGGGACTTGGTTTTTCTTTCTTCAGTTGATTAAGTCATTGAAGGATAGTGAGCAGCGTCTGCTGGACACTCCTCAGGCTACAGGAGAGATGGACGCATGCTCCAGTCTCGCGAAGCTTAGGGTTTCTTCTGGTATTTGCTGCTCGTTTCTATAAAGGCCTCTGATGCTAGGTTATGCACAGAGCTGGCATTTCCCTTTCCTCAGTTGTGTCTTGCAGGGTCAGAGGCGCCAACCATGGGGGCCTTCCTCAGGTCAGGGCCTCTGCTGTCCTGCACCGTGGGGTCCCTGGGCTTCATCCTGCTCATCCTGGCCATGTGCATGTGCTGTGCTTGTGTGCAGGGGAGGCCGTCCTGAGTGTCCTGCTGAGGGTGCCGGGGTGGGCATGGGGGTGGCCTCCCTTCCTACACCTCAAGGCCTGCTTTTTGCTCTGACACTGACCTGTCAGTTCAGCTGTTTAGGGTTTTAGGTTGAGAATTTTTCATCTCCAGTCTGGCCTCTGCCATCCTCCTGCCGGTGCTGGGGAAGGTCCTTGGATCTCAAGCATGCCCAGCACTGATGGCACCTGCAGCCTACCTTGTACTCTGTCTCCCTGGGTTTGCAGCATCCTGGCTCCAAGCGCTGCTCTTGGTCCAGTACACTCCAACTCTGAGCTCGTCTACATTTCCTCCTCACAGCCCAGCTCTGCCAGTTGACCTGGGCTCTCATTCCCGCTGTGGCGTTTCTTCTGCTCACTCTTTCCTGCAAGGGCCCGAGGAGTCGGCCAGGGCCTTCCCTGGTCTTGCCTGTCTCTGGAGGGCAGCTGCCTGCCTTACCAACACATTCCAAGTGTGCGTTCTGATGTTTTCAGTATGCACTGCTTACTGCTTGAAGGCAATCTTTGTTCTTATTTCTGGGGATTTTCCCCTCCTCTGAGAAAGTCCCAACTTTCGGAGCTCTCTTTTACCACTGAAACTTTCTTCGAGGGGCTGGAATGGTGGCTCAGCAGTTGGAGCGCCTGCCTGGCATGCATGAGGACCCAAGTTTGAACCCCAGCACCACATATACAACTAAGTGTCAGAGAAACAAAGGCCAGATGGAAAAATAAAGCTGTTCTCTCCCTCTCCTTAAAAAAAAAAAAAAAAAGAATTTTCTTCGAATGGTCATTTTTCTGCTGGATCATTTCTGTTAAGAGCAAGGGACAGAAGAGGTTAAAAGAAGATCCATAGAGGCATTGCCTACAACTGGAGGGCCAGGGCTCCCCTTCAGTCGGGCACCCTTGCCCTGAGGAGCCTCAGACCTGGCCCTTTCTGGGATTTAGCATGAGGCACTTCCTCTCCCCACCTGCTTGAGCAGAATGGGGCTCCGTGGGGAGGATGCCTTGTCAAGTGGAGCCACGGTTCAGACCTAGTCCCCAGGAGTGGTGATGGTGGGAGATACTGGTATTTCTGAACATCACTGTGGTCTGCATTGAGTCCTGTTGCACTGAATCCTGAGACTCAGGGTCTGTTCTGTGTTGGGGTCCCTGCACAAGCCCAGCCAAGATGTGGCCCTGGCCCTGCTTCACAGCTGTCCCCCGGCTGCCGAGGCCCACCCTGCAGCATCCTGCCATGCTCCAGCCACGCAGAACTGCTGGATGCTGCAGGCCAACCTTGGCCCGCATCTATAACAGAGAGAGCGGAGCCCCGAGGAGTTTTCCAGAATCCCCCTTAGGAAGGGAAACATGGTGAAGATGCACCAGGGCTCTGCCTCGTCTCCAGTGCAGTTTTTTTTTTTTTATTCTTCTGCTAAAACAGATGATTTATTGATTTACTGTACAAACGTTACAGTGGCCACAACTGAGAAATGAACTAGTCCAGAATGCCAAAGGTCCCGAGCAAAGGATCAAGAGGGGCTATTACGAGCAATCAAGGTGGGTCTTCTCTCAGTGGCAGTCTTGGCAATGGGATTTTGCTCCATCAAAACAAATCTGGACAGCAGCAGGCAATCCAGCAGCTTGTATCAACGTCCCGGGTCTGCGGCGTTCCTTATCTCTACTCCTGTGGCCTCCACGGTGCACAAGCGAGTTTCCTTGGACCTCTGCCTCATCTTTCTTTCTCTGTGCTTCAGCCTGAGCATTCGCTTCTTCCTCCACTTGGCTTTCATGGCGCAGAGGTTTCCAAGAAGATGGCGCTAAGGCCGAGAGACTCCAGTGCAGTCTTGACACAGACTGGACGCACGTCCTCCTGCAGGAATCGCCTCTGGGCTCCAGCCTCTGCCACAGCAGCTCCCAGAGGCAGAGCCTGGAGCCAGTGCACGGGAGGGTTGGGGCGAGCCCCTGCACGTGGAGGATGTGATCATTTCAAACCCAGTTTTCAGGTATTTTTATTGTTAGAGAAAAAGCTACCTGAATCGTTCTTGTCCTGCGGTGTCCCATATCTGTAACTTGACGTATTTACCACCAACATTGATTATTTTTGAGCCAAATTCCACTCCGATTGTATGATTCGAGTCATCTTTGACTAAAAAAAAACAAGAACAAAGCATTTCATTTCAGTGCTTCAGGATGGCAGGCTTGTTGATATGAACAAGGACACAGGGACATGAAATGCCCTCCCCATCCTCAGAGGCCGGAGAACTTTCTTCGCAAGCCCCTACACCTAGGTGCTTTGAAGGAAGGAACTCTGCTGGACCTCCCCTGAGGAGGGAGAAGTGCGTGGCCCTCAGGAGGCCTGACAGACACTAAGGACTGTGGGACAGGAGGAAAACACAGCCCCAGAGGCCGCAGACAAAACCCTGTGTGTGCTCAGGCACTGAGCCTACAGGGACCAGGGGTGGACTTGGAGAGATGGATGCTGTCTGTTCTAAACCCTGTGGGATGTCTGTAAAGCCCTCTGTGATGATGGACAGGTGAGCTGAAACACCACAGCCACATGGGCCACCAAAGTCTATGCTTTGTAACTGTAGAACAATGCTGATCGGCCCCAGAAACCAGAGTGCCACCTGGCCAGGACCTGCTGCTTCTGGAAGGGGATGTGAGGCTGGCAGAGGCAGAAGCCAGTGTGGGCAGCCTGCCAGAAGTGAGCTGGCAAGCTGGACGTGGGCCAGAGCCTCAGTGGTCACCAAGGTGGGGGCAGTCTGGGGATGAACCACTGCAGAGAAGGGAAGTGGCCTCACTTGCACTGGTGGGAGCAAGGGGCCCTAGAAGAGGGGTGTGGCTCTGTGGTGGCCTTCCTGTGGCCCATGGCATTCCTTCTGAAGTCGAGCAAAGACTTGGTGATGGCTGCAGAGGCAGGGCTGGTGCGGGGCGCACACTAGTCAGACCAAGGGCTGGCTCCGCACTGACCCACTGTGCCACTGAGCATGGGACCGATGGGCTATAGAAGCACTTGCAGCATCTCTGTACAATGCTGAGAGCCCCTCTGCCCACTGCCCGAGGAGCTCCACATGCTCGCAGTGGGCGGACGCGCTAAGTCGCACTGTTGCTGAGCCAGGGAACGGGCAGATGGGTGCTCCACAGTTCTAAACCTCCCCAGCCTGCCAGCGCTTGTCCATGCAACACGGCAGCTCTGTGGTCCTCTGCGGCCAGTGGCCCCTGGGGCACACGCTGACATCCACACCCTGCCTAGCGGCCTATGTGCCGGGATCCAGGATGGCAGCTGACTCGCTGCAGTGCAAGACCACCCAGGTGTCCTCCGAGGCTTGTCCACTGCCATCAGGAAGCGGGGCTCCTGCCAGAGAACGCCCTGCCACCCTCACCTCTGACATGCTGTCCCTTAGCACCTGTGGACCATACCTGTGAGCGGCTACCTACTGCCTCTGCTAAATACAAACACCAACTTAGCGAAAGCTCACTCCCATGGCTAAAAGTTGAAGAACCACCATTTAAGCTATGACATTTTTCCCTGGAAAAAAATTCATAAGTGTTACTGTGACTGAGCACAAAAGCCCTCTCCCCGGACGTGCAGGCAGAACGGTAGGTGGATGTTACTTACATTTTCTTTCAATAAACTGATGAAGTAAGCAAGATTTGCCAGTCCCTGCATTTCCAATAACCAGGAACTTAAACAGAAAATCTGAAAGACAGAGAAATGGTGAAGAGTGACCTGGAAATGGATGGCACCAGAGTATTCTTAGACCACAACACAGAACTTGCTGAAGTCAGCTGGCAAGGTGACAGAAGTGGTGGGAGTGTTCTGTGGCGGTGACAATGGCTGCCTGTCACATCCAAGCACTGCTGGCCCCTCACTTCCATGCCTCTGTGGGGTCTCCCTCACCGTGCTCCTGAGTAACTTCTTTTGAAGTTGTAAGTTGAAGCCCGCTCTTGCAGGGAATTAAAGCTGTCTCTGCTGGCCACTATTCAGGGACACATGCATACCTGCAAGCAGAAGTGTTCTCTGTACAAAAGTGTAAGCCTGGTTGACCTGGGGGAGCAGCTCCATGCTCCTCTTCAGACAGGGTGGTCTGCAGGGTGCTTCTTGTCCCTGGTGACTTGTAGGAAGCACACTTGGGGTGCTGTGTCCCTTGTGCCATCCTCTGCCTAGATGTGGAGAGAGTTCTCCATTCCCTCTCCGCCCACAGTCCCGAGTGGGAACAGAGGGTTTCCAGATGGAGCTGTTGGCACCATGGAGCAGCATGGCCCTCGGTGGCTCACCGTCCTGCTTAGCTTGGGGGCAGCACAGCACTGACACCCTCTCCAGCTGAGTGCCCATGCGACCCTGGCTCGCCAGTGACACCCATGCTGCATCCGTGGCTGCAAAGGCCTGCTCTGCCTCATGCACCCCTTGCTCTCACCTCTGGCAGTACCAGCTCCATGCTCTTTTCCAGGCTGGACCTGACCCTGGCTTCCCCTCTCCCCCAACTGGGCGGAGAGCTGCTGGTGCTGGCTTGGCCTGGCCCTGCCACTTATTTAGGGACATGCATGTCTCAGATCAAGCCTACCCAGCCTCCCATGGCAGCCAAAGGGTCATAGGCGACGGACTCAGGACAGTGCTGCTCTCTGTCCACCCACAAGACCACCCCACAGAAGGGACCAGTGGGCAAGCCCTCTCAGGCCTCCAGATCAGGCAGGCGTGCAGGACACCCTGGAGGACCCACACCTGTACTCCACCCACCCAGGCCTAAGCTTTCAGCTCTGACCCCAGCAGGCCCATAGGACACTCCTGACAGGGGTTCTCCTGCTCCCACCCAGGCTTCTGGCCCTGGCAGGGATGCAAGAAACCCCAGAAGACTCTCCCTGCTGCTGACCAGGCCTCTGGCCCTGGCCCTGGTCCCGGCAGGCACATAAGACACCCTTAAGGACCCCACACCTGCACTGTCCCCCACCCCCTGCCCAGGCCCAAGCCTCTGGCCCTGACCCCAGCAGGCACACAGGACACTCCCAACAAGGGTCTTCCTGCCGCCACTGAGGCCTCCAGCCCTGGAAAGCATGCAGGAGACCCCTGAAGACCACTGCACCTGGACCCCACCCCCAGCAGGTATGTAGGACACCCCAAGGACCTCACTCCTGGACCCTGCCCAGCCAACGCACATACCCACCATGCCCAGTTATGTTGGACCTATCCCCACCACTAACGATCCCAGGCCCCAGCGCAGCACATAGGCAGGCCTGTTCTGGCCCACACCACATTTCTAGGCCCCCACGACCCATCTAAATACTGCTGCTGCTTAGTTTAAACAACTGAGCTGGTTGTCCTGCAACCCTACCAGGTTCCAGAGCTGAGTCCTGAAGCCTAGATCCAAAGGGTGCTCCAGGCAGATGCAGCATTCTGGAAGAAGGTGGTCATCAGAGAGATAGTGTCTGTCCTGACCCTGTGACCTGCAAGGAAGAACCACCTGGAGACCTGCCTGCTTCCACACAGGGAACCTCAATTCAGAGATCCAGAAGAAGACTCGCAAAGACGAGGATTCAAATCCACAACTCCCCCACCAAGGAACCCATGGACAGAAGCAAATGAAAACCTATAAAAAATTAGCAATGATCTGATTACTAAAAGGATCATGAACCAAAAGAAGATGTAATGAAAGGACTAAGTGAGAAAAGAGATGAAAAATTCCACTACCAAAGAAATGGAAATACTGAAAAAGAAAGTAACAGAGTTAAAATCTGTACTCAGTCACATCAGAGGAACCATGGAAGAATATAATAATATGTGAATTTCTATGGAAAACAGGACCTCAACTCTTGAAGAAAGAACTTCTGACAATGCACAGATAACCAAAAAGAAAAAACCTCACAGAACATCAGCAGAATTTTCAAACTATGTGGGATGAAATCAGAAGAAACAATCTAAGAGTAATAGGGATATGGGAAGAAATGGCATGAAGAACATTCTCAACAAAATAGTTAAAGAAAAATTTTCCATATTAGAATAGAGTAAGATATGCTTATCCAGGAAGCCTGAAGGACACCCAACAGGCCTAATGAAATGAGAAACTCATCAAGACACAACATATTCAAAATGTACAATAGGGAAATCGAGGAAAGAATATTAAAAGTTGCAAGAGAGAAATGCCAAATCATATTCAGAGGCAAAGCAATAAGGATCACCATTGACTTTTCAGATCAGACTCTGGAAGCAAGAAGATCCTGGAAGGAGATCTTTCAACGTCTGAATGGCCACAACCTGCGGCAGAGAATATTATATCCAGCAAAACTCAGCTTCAAGTTCAATGGGGGAAATAAGAACATTTCACTATAAGATCAAACTTAACAGCATTTATGAACAGAAAACCACCATACAAAGAATCCTCAAGGATAAACTCCAGACAGAAGAACAAGCAATTCAATAAAAGTACACACTATCAATGGACAACCAAGACAGCACAGAATTCACTAATAAAACACTATGCTCATGAACCACAACCACATAACTTTTTTTTTTTTTTCAGGGCTAAGGACCGAACTCAGGGCCTTGTGCATGCTAGGCAAACGCTCTGCCACTGAGCTAAATCCCCAACCCCCACTTAACTACTTTAACACTGAATGTAAATGGTCTCAACACACCAATCAGAAGACACAATTAGCAGATGGATCAAAAAACAAAATCCAACAATATGGTGTTTATAGGAGACTCACCTATAAAGGATGGAAAAAAATCTACCAGGCACATGGCCCAAGAAAACAAGCTGGAATTGAATATTTATACCCGACAAAGTAGATTTCAAATATAAACTAATCACAAGAAATGAAGACGACCACTACATCCTAGTAGGGGAACAATACAACAGGAAAATATAACCATAGTAAAATATATACTCTCCAAACACCAATGCTCTCAACTATGTGGATAAATTACTCCATGACATAAAACTACTTATGGACATCAACATGATAATACTCGGAGACTTTAATACTCCCCTATCACCAATAGACAGATCGTCAAAGCAAGAAAAAAATGAAGAGATCTCCAACCTAAACAACTCCATAAATCAAAAGGACTTAAAAGACATTTATAGAATATTCCAAGCAAATTGGCTGAATATACCTTCTTCTCAGCAGCACATGGATCCTTCTCCAAAATAGATCATATATTAGTTAACAAAGGAAATCTCAGCAAATATAAAAAAGTAGATATTATTCCATGTATCCTATCAGACTGTTATGCCATGACCCTTGCAATTAACAGCAAAAATTAAAACAGGAAACAACCACATAGATGGAGATTGAATAATACCCTATTGAATGAAGAATGGATCAAAGGAGGCGTGAGAGCAGAAATTCTTGGAAGTGAACGAGAATGGAGACATAACATATTGAAACCTCTGGGACAGCATGAAAGCATTCTTAACAGCAAATTTTACAGCAATGAGTGCCTACATTAAAAATCAGGAGAGGGGCTGGAGTGGTGGCTTGGCAGTTACAGCACTTGCCTGGCATGCATGCACAAGGATGTGGGTTTGAACCCTGGTACCAACAAAAGTGTTGGAGCTACAAAAAACAGATGAAAAACCAGATAAAATTGATTCTTTCTCTCGCTCTCACTATTCCTCTCTATTTAAAAAAAAAAAAAAACTCTCAAATAAATAAGATTATGCTCTGTCTGAAATCCCTACAAAAGGAAGAACAATCTAATCCCAAAGCCAGCAGAAGACAGGAAATAATCAAGAACAGAGCTGAAATCAATGAAATCGAGAACAAAAATAAAAAATACAAAAAAATAAAAAGAATTGATGAAACAAAGTGCTACTGCTTCTTCTTCTTAAAAAATAAAAAGATAGACCCCCTAGCCAATTTCACCAAAAGAGGGAAGGTATCGAAGCAAATCAATAAAATCACCAATGAAAAGGAGTGATCACCACCGACCCCATGGAAATCCAAAGGATTATCAGAACATATTTTGAAATACTATACTTTCTCTAAATTAAATAATCTGGAAGACATACAAATTTCTAGACACACATAACATCCCCAAACTGACAGGATGGTACTGAAATCCTAAACAGCCCAATAACAGGCACTGAAATCCATACAGCAATTAAAAGCATTCCAAAGAAGAAAAGCCCACAACTTGTTGGATTCCCTGCTGAGTTTTTCCACATCTTTGAGGAGGAGCTAACATCTCTCCTTATTAAGTGATTCTAAGAAATTGAAAAGGAGGGAACTCTCTCAAACACTTCTTATGAGGCAAACATAACTCTGATACCAAAACCCAACAAAGATACATCAAAAAAAAAAGAGAAACCTACAGACCAATATCCCTGATGAACATCAACGCAAAAATCCTTAACAATGTTCTAGCATACCACATTAAAAAACACATCAAGATGATAATAAAGTGGGCTTCATCCCAGGCATGCAAGGCTGGTTCAGCATATACAAATCAATAAATGTGATTCATCACTTCAACAGAATTAAGGACAAAAACCATATGATCATCTCAATTGATGTAGAAAAAACCTTTGATAAAATCCAGCACCCATTTATGCTCAAAACTCTAGAGAAAATAGGGATCAAAGGATCTTATCTTAATTTTGTAAAGGTTATATATGTCAAACCCTCAGCTAGTATAACACTAAATGAAGAAAAATTGAAAGCATTTCCACTAAACTTGGGACAAGACAAGGCTGCCCATTTTTACCACTTTTATTCTATAGTTTTTGAGACCCCAGCCATAGCAATAAGGCAAGAGAAGGAAATGAAAGGGATAAGAATAGGAAGAGAGGAAGTCAAATTTTCCCTTTTTGCTGATCCTATATGTGGAAGATCCAAAAAACCCCACCAGAAAACTGCTTGCACTTATAAACAGACTTAGCAAAGTAGCAGGCTACAAGATCAACACCCATAAATCAATAACTTTCCTTATGCTAACAATAATAGAGCAGAAGAGAAATCAGGAAATTGGTGCCATTCATAATATCCTCAAACAGAATAAAATACTTAGGAATTAATCTAACAAGGGAAGTAAAAGACCTCTGCAATGAAAATTATTGAACACTGAAGACAGAAATTGAAGAAGACCTGAGAAGATGGAAAAACATTCCATGCTCTCGGTTAGGCAGAACCAATATAATTAAAATGACCATTTTGACAAAAGTGCTATACAGATTCAATGCAATCCCCATTAAGACACCAACAACATCATTCTTTACAGATATAGAAAAAGCAGTTCTCAAATTCATTTGGAACAACAAGAAACCCAGAATAGATATACCATTACTAAGCAAGAAAGATGAAACAGGTGGTTTCACAATGCCAGATTTAGAACTATGTGATAGAGCTGTAGTAACAAAAACAGTATGGTACTGGTATCAAAATAGCAGTGAAGACCAATGGAATAGAATAGAAAACTCTGAGGTAAACCCACAAATCTTTAAACATCTGATATTTGACAAAGGGGGACAAAATATAACATGGAGGAACGACAGTCTATTCAACAAATGGTGTTGGACAAAATAGACAGGCTTTTGCAGAAAGTTGAGATTAGATACTTATCTCTCACTTTGCACAAAAATCAAATCAAAATGGATAAAAAAATTAGGAATTAAACCAGCTACCATACAACTGCTGGAAGAAAAATTAAGAGCAAACAGTCTAGCATATGTGAGTTGACAAAGACTTCCTCAACGTGACTCACAAAGAGAAAGAATTAAAGTCAAGAATCAATGAGTGGGATGCCATTAAACTAAAAAGGTTTTGCTCAGCCAAGGAATTGGCCAAAACTGTCAAGAAAGAACCTACAGAATGGGAGATAATCATGGCCTGTGATTCCTCCCACAAGTGACTAATATCCAAAATTTACAAAAAACTCAAAAACTTAATATCAAAAACACAAACAATCTAATCAATATATGGGCCAGAGAGCTAAACAGAAACTTCTCAACAGAGGAAATCGAGCAAGCCAATGCATACATGAGAAAGTATTCTAAATCACTAGCAATCAGAGAAATGCAAATCAAAACTACATTAAGAAGGCCGGAGTGGTGGCTCAACGGTTAAGGCTTTTGCCTAGCATGCGAGAGTATGCAGGTTCAAATCCTAGCACCACGTACACAGCCATGTGTTGGAGCAATGAGAACCACATGAAAAACTAAACAAAAATTGATTCTGTCTTTCTCTTTTTTGCTCACTGTCTCTCTCTCTAAAACAACAACAATAACAAACTACATTAAGATTTCACCTCACTCCAGTCAGACTGGAGAAGATGAAGAATACAAATAGTAACAGATGTTGGGAGGGTTGTGGGGAGATAGGAATACTAGCACACTGTTGGTGTAACTGCAGACTGGTACAGTTACCCTGAAAAGCAGTGGAGATTCCTCAAAAAATTAGGGTTGGACCCCCCATGCTATCCCTCCCTCTTCTGGGTATTTCCCAGAGGGGTTAGAATCAGCACATTACAGCGACACAGCAAAATCAATATTCAGAGCAGCTCAATTTACAATAGCTAAATTATGGAACCAACCCAGATGCCCCTCACTGGATGAATGGATCCAAAACTCTAGTTTATATATCCAGTGGAGTTCTACTCAGCTATTAGAAATAATGATATTGCAGCCTTTGAAGGTAAATGGATGGCAATGGAAGAAATTATATTGAGAGAAATCAGCCAAACCAAGCCAAGAGTGGAATGTTTCCCCTCATTTGTGGAAGCTAAAGCAAAACCCAGGCTTGGGTGAAAGGTAGTCAAACTCATGTACTAGACTCAGCAAAGGTGTAGCAACACATAATCTATGGGAACCATAAATACGAAAGAGGAAAGGGGGAAGGGGAGAAGAGGGAGGATGGGAGAGGGGGAGAGGGAGAGTCGGATTCAGGGATCTAGGGAGACCATCAACAATGTAGCATATTCTTTACTCCCCCACCCCTGAAGCCAAATAATACTTATACAATCGTTTAATTCTACAAAATTTACAATCTAAACAATTATATCAGCTGTAGTGTGGTAGAAGATTTCCCTGAAAATATATAATGAGGGGGAACTCTCTGTATGTAACCTCCCTCCCTTATAGGAGGCTTCTTCTAAGGCACTCCACTCCACTCCACTCCACATTTTAGGTTTCGCCTGGTTAAGGGCTAAGGAATCTTTCTGAGTTTCCCACCCATGTAGAGCCCATGTAGAGTCCCCTTAGCCTTTGCCTTTCTCACCCTTCCCTGGGGAGCTGTTGATATTGAGGCTGTCTTGCAGATGTATGTGCTCTTTATCTTGGTACTGTCCATATGTAATCAATTACAACCTCCTGAAGGTATAAACTGTTGATTTTCTTGCTCCATAGGGCCAGGAGGGGATTGTTATGCCTTGGTATAAATGCTGCAGCATTTATTAAATCTGTTTTCCTGAATACTTCTCTAGAGTCTGAACTTCCTTTGTCCCACTTCAGTAGGGGTGAAATATAGAAGAATCAAGAGACTAGGGTATGGGCAATGTGGGGGTAACTTGTTTAGGAGGAAATGCATATCATGTTGTTAACAATAACAATGCATTTATGATTATACAATAACTCAACTCCTTAATAAAATTTTTAAAAACAATGCTGTAGGGCTGGAGCGGTGGCTCAGCAGTTTCAGCACTTGCCTGGCAAGCATGAGGACCCAGGTTTAAACCCCAGCACCACATACACAACTAAGTGTTGGAGCAATGAAGGCCATGTGAAAAACTAAAGTTGTTTCTCTCTTTCTCTGTCTCTCTCACCGTCCCTCTCTCTTTAAAAACAAAAACAAAAACAAAAAAACAACAATGCTGTAAGAGTTTTAGCAGGTTCACAGGCAGCAAGAATTAAAATCAAATGTGGGTACATGCACACTGCTTGGATTCTTTCCCAGAAAACCAGGATCCTGCCACACCTGTAAGCAGACCCCGTCCTCATAGGAGGGGGCAGGGATGCAAGGGACATCATCTAGATCTGGAAGATTGCTCACTGGTCCATAATGCAAAGTGATCAAAGCTCAGAAATTTTCTAAGAGGTTGAAGCTGTCACTCGCTGGTGACTGAGCAGATGCTGACCCAAGACCCTGAGCAACTGGGGCACCACAACCCCACAGCTGACTCTGGCTGGGGTTCTTCAGACAGTGGCGATCACTCCCAGCACCTGCCCCTTGCAGAGGCTGGATTATAAACACAGGGTCCATGGGGCTGGAATGGCAGCTCATCGGTTACGGCACTTGCCTGGCATGTACAAGAACCTGGTTTGAACACCAGCACCACATACACAACTAAGTGTCTGAGCAGCAAAAAACAGATGAAAAACTAAATAAAATTCTCTCCTTTCTCTCTCTCACTGTCCCTGTCTTAAAAAAAAAAGAAAAGAAAGAAACATAGGGTCAAGCTCAAAGGTGCAAAGCACCCTGGCCATGTGGGGGTCCAGTGTGGGTGCCTGACTGCCACACCCAGCCAGATAGGGAAGGAGGACTCTAGTGACATGAAGTCAGGGAAGGCCTCCAGTTTTCTATGGATGCAAATGACCACCAGCAGCCACTTTACAACCATGAGGAGCAGGACAAGAAGAGGTCCTTCCGGGAGCTCATGGGGCTCTGGAGACGTCCTGTATCTGAAGCACATTCATCTCCCTGTGGCACTGTGGCACAAGTTATTAGTAGTCTGGAGAGCCAGATAAGTTCAACCAAGCCCTCTCCCAGTCTACCCGACCAGAAATTCCCCAGGCCCAGGGAGCTCTCACCACTTGTGAGCCAGGCCTGCAGCGGTGCCTGAAGGAGGCCTGAGGTTGCGGGCAGTGAGCTGCAGGGCAGTCCACGCACCTGCCCATGGTGCACCATGGAAAACTGTCTTCTTGATTTGTGAGTCGGTAAACTGCTCTGATTTCATGTTCCTTTCAGGGTAGGAAGTGACATGAACTATGTTAGCAGGCTCCTTGAAAGACTCGGCCATCTGCTGGTCTTCAGTGAATGAGAATGGCAAATGCCAACATTTACCATCATAGACTTACTCACCTTAAGCAATGAGGGTGCTTCCTCTGTTAACACAGCTAACCTGTCCTCTCATTTCTGCAGTTAAGGTCATGGGGATCCACGTGACCCCTAGCAGAAGTTATCCGGAACCTTCTCGGAACCAGACAACTGAATGGGCTCCCCTCACCCCATCTTTCCTTATCAAGCTTAAACTTTCCAACAACAGCTGGATGATCAAAGCCTGTGGGTCTGCTTCCTGGGCTGCCATCACACAGTGCCACTCATCAGGAGGTTTGCAACTACAGTAGTTCTGGGGGTGGGGAGCCTGAAACACAGGTGTGGCAGTTCATACCTCCTGAGGGCTCAAGGGAAGGCCCTTTTGTGCCTCTCCTGGCCTTTCCTGTTCCGGTGGCTGCCAGCTGTCCTTGGCTCCTTGGCTTGTAGCCATCACTCAATCTCGGCCTCTCTGCATGAGTTGCCCTTATCTCACAAGGACACCAATCACTGAATTAGGACACCCTACCCAAGTGTGACCTCATCTTACTAAATATGTCTGCAAAGAGCCTGTGTTTTAGTCTTCCTTGTTGCTGTGACCACAAGACCCGGCAAGAACACAGGAGGAAAAGTTTATTTGGCTAACAATTTCAGAGGTCGCAGTGTACAGAGAGCCAGCTCTGTTGCTCTGAGCCGGAGGTGAGGCAGGGCAACATGGTGGAAGTATGTGGTGGAGGAAAGCAGCTGAGGACATGCCAATCAGAAAGCAGAGAGAGCTCCGCTCACCAGGCACAGAATATAAACCCCAAAGGCATGTCCCCAGTGATCTATTTCCTCCAGCCACATCCCACCTCCTACACTCACCACCCAGTCAACCCATTCAAGTGGATTAACACACTGATTAGGTTAAGGCTATCAAAATCCGATCATTTCGCCTCTAAAGTTTCTTGCATTGCCCCATATGAGCTTTCGGGGGACACCTCATATCTAAACCGTAACAGCCTGCTTCCAAATAAAGGCACAGTCACGGACAACAGGCTTTAGGACCTGAACATAACTTCTGGACACAATTCAGCCCTCAGCATCCTACAAAGACACAGGCTTGGCAGCAGGAATTCTAGTTATTCTCAATCACATGAAGAAAACCATGAGGTGGTGCTGTTTTCAGAAAGACACACTGAAGGAAAACACTAAGAGAAATGAGCAGAGGACAACCTGTGTGGCCTTCTGTCTCACAAGTGGGTTTCCTGTGGAAGCACAATCGCCAAGGTGTGGCGTTTTGTCTTGGATTCCTCCTCATGGTCAAACTTCCTCCGTTCTTGAATTTTTAAAACATTGTATAGCACCCCCACCACTGCCTTGTTTAGCTCTGTCCTGAACACCACTGTTGGTGTCAGGAATTCTTCGAGGTAGAGGTCCTCAGAGTGGCCCAGCAACACTCAACAGGACCTTCAGAAGGCTATGGATTCAACATCTGGGAGAACTGTGTTTTGGGTTAGTGATACTTGAACTGAGGTTTCAATCTGAAGCATACCTGCTTATCATTTTGATTCGGTATCACAATATCACACAACCAACAGCACAGTTCACGTGGCTGGCAGCTTCAGAGCAAGGACATGTGGGGCACCATTGTCCCTGGCAGGTAGGGTGGCTGCTTGGACATGCCAATAACGAAGCAGTGGACACAGCTCCCAAACAGACTCTTCCCTCTCTGTCACTGCCTCTTTTACCCAGGACAGAAGATGGGCCCAGAGGACAAAGGAACTCAAAGGCTACATATACCAATGTTCCCTTACCAAAAGGCAAACGTGAGGAAGGAGGGGACTGGACTGCTTTCCTTTGGGGAACAGTGCCAACGCAGACATGGCATGAAGGCTCCAGGCTAGGCCTTGGTTTGGGTGTGTTAGGTTGGCAACTTCAAGCTCTTTCTAAAACCAATTTTCTACTTGCCAGTTCTATTAGTTTTTTTTTTTTTTTTATTAGTCTCCTCCACTGGAGGACAGGATTAAATCCAGAGTGAGTGAAAAGTAAAACCCATGTGACAGTGCCCTGAAGTCACACTAAGTCACCACAGCCTCATGCTGCTCAAAAGCTCAAGGAACTGGTCTGAGGGGAGGTGGAGGCACCCAGCCTGTGGTCATGGCTGTCAGTGCTTTCTGCCACCAAGGCAAACGGAGCTCCTTCCCACAGATCCACTCCTAGGGTTCCTGACCCTGGCATGGGAGAGCCCAGAGCAGCAGAGGGGAAACTGCACATGGAACTTTCTCTGCGGTGGACAGACACGACTGGCTCTCTGCAGAAGCAGACGGCATGGAGCCATCTGCTGGGCACCTGCTGACAACATGGGTCCTGAGGAAGCCAGCATCTGTGGGATCCCTGAAACTTCTAAGAACAGACATCAGGCCCCACTGTCACTAGGCGCAGGGCAGTGCCAGTCATTGGCAGAGGAGCAGGTGCACTATGAGCCCAGTGTGACACCTTTCCAGGTTCCCACCCTCTCAAAGTCCAAGGCTCCCCTGTCCCCTCTGCCTCCTCACCCTCCAGGGGTGTGCAGCTCAGACACGCCCGCAAGTCCAGGGCTTAGGTACTGGGCTGCCTGGCTGGCACCTCCCTGGCTTTGACCATCTGGGTCAGCTCCCTTCCTCACATACTTGCATGGAGCACATTTTCCAGAGCTCTTCCCATGCTTCTCCCTACTAGACTGTAAACCAGAGATCACAGAGGTGTCTCTGGTGTTTGTGTTCTGACATGGGTCCAGAGGAAGCCCATGGCAGCAGGATTCCTTAAGCTGGACAATGCCCCACATACCTCTGTGCAGGAGAGGAGGCATAGGGGTGAGACCCACCTAGCCTGAGGTCCAGAGTCGCACACCTGAGCCTCTGGAGCTCTCAGACTGGAGTCCACCCTGATACAGAGCACAAGCAGTTGTTCTGACCACTGGGGCGGGGGAGGGGAAGCATAGTATACAAATTGGGAAAGCTTTGATTTTTCAAAAATATTTTGCTCAGGTTTGCATGGGAAACAAAGATTAAACAGATAGGGCTCTGCTTCCAAAGTGCTTATGGTCATGAAAAGGAGACTGTTACAAATAACGGGAGAACCACACAAGAAGAGATGAGGCAGAGGGAGTTGGACAAAGACAAAGGTCACGGGAGGAAGACGGTTCATCTACTGCTCACTCATTGTAATCCTACTGCAAAGCAGCAAAGGAATTCTACTCAAGGGGGAAGGGACCTGCAACGCCGGGGGACCCCCAGAAACGGGCGCCGTGAGCCTGCGTCCCGCATGTGGACAGCACTGCGGTGGAAACCAACTCTGGCCTCCACACCGGAGCTACCTGAATCAAACCTAGAAAGGAAAATCGAGGGCCGCCGCAGGCACGCGCACGAATCCCGACCCAGCCGTCGCCTCTGCGCCGCGCGCCCCTAGACCAGGGCACCCAGAGACCGAGCTGGCGCGGCACCGCGAGGTCCCGACCTGGCCCAGCCTGGCCCAGTCCACTGCCGGCGTCCAAGACCCGGGACCCGCCCGGCCCGACACCGCGAGTCGGCCCGCGGCCCGCCCTACCGTAGGTCTCGGACATGGCGGTCTGCGACATCCTGGCCCCTCTCGCGGTTCGGCCGGGGTCTGTTCCCGCCCGGAAGGGGCGCAGGGCGGGGACCGAGCAGCGGGTCCCGGCAGCGCCCACTAGCTAGCGCGGGCCACCGCGCTGCGGCCCAGCGGCACTTAGTTCCGCGCACGCGCACGGCCCCGCCCCGCGAGGAGCGGGAGGAGGGAGCTGCGCGGCGGGGCGGGGCGCGGCGGGGGCCGCAGCACGTGCGCAGTGTGGGTCCAGTTCGGGCAGGGCCCGCGGTTCGTGGAGAGTCTGCACCCAGGCTGCTGAGGCCGGGAGCCGGCATCGGGGTGGTCCTTCTGCCTCAGGATCCGCAGCACCGACGCAGACGGCCTCGGGGCTCCCAGCCGGGAGCAAGCTTCTCTTGAGTAAGCTGGACGCCCACCAACAGGACAGGTGCAGGAGGCAGGCCGGACGCGCAGGTGGACAGGCGTCTGTCCGGTGTGGCCTGGAGTCCCCAGAGGACTGGGGCCTGGCGCACCGCCGGGGAGAACGTGTGTCCCCGGAGAAGCACCGCCTGACCCATAGGAGTCTGGGCATTTTAGTTCACGGGAAAAGCCCCTCTCCGGTTCTGAATTTCTTCTGTGCAAACGTGGAGGGGATCGTTACTGGAAAGAGCATGGCGGGGGGGGGGGCATCTGAGCATGATCAGGACCGGCTTGTACCTTGAGACCTGCCCTGTCCACAGCACAGGTAGCATCCTGGAGATGGCCTCGCTGAGCTCCCAGGGACCTGGACTGTGGTGACCAGCACCCCCTCCCCCCTCCTTTTGACTCTGTCCTTTGCTGGAGTTGTCATCAGACCTTCCATCTTCGCCAGTGCTGTTAGGCTCCACAGTTCACCTTCTCTGATCCTAAATAGCAAACTCATGTCCTTGCTTCTAAATCGCAGAGAGGGCCAGGCTGAGGCACTGGAAGGTTGGAGTCTCCTAGAGTTATTTTGTATGTGCTGCTTTTCCGTGGCTCGGACACTTTGTTGCTTTCTTGTTTGGCTTTCTGCTGGCTGAATGAGGCTCCTAAGCAGAATAGGATGCTTCTGGTTAAAGCCTTTTTGCAGGGCAGTGATCCCGGATGGGAAAGAAGCCGTGTACCTGAGGACTGTCCAGTTCTTTAGTTTCCTCCCTGGCAGGGACTGACATGGGCATGAAAAGAAATCACTCCGCCAGCGGTTGTTCTCAGCATTGACCGAAACTGGACCCGGAGACCCGTGAGGCCGGTGCAGAATAGTAGCCAAAGCAATTATACTGTCACCCAAAGCTGCCGGCAGTCTTCTGTGTTGTGGAAAAGGCCTTCGAAAGGCTTTGGGAAAGACCTCTTGTTTTGGGGAGCCTTCCCAATTTATAAACTATGTTGCATCACCCCTCCCTGACCCCAGTGGTCAGAAGAAACTGTGCATTACAGTCTGACGGCCCCAGAGGCTCAGGTGTGCAACTGTGGACCTCAGGCCAGATGGGTCTGCCCCTAACCTGGCAGGTGCCTCCTCTCCTGCACAGAAGCGTGGGACAGTGCCCAGCTTAGAGAATCCTGCAGGCCCCATATCAGGAAACAAACACCAGAGACACCTCCCTGCTCTCAGTCCTGGGTTTGTAGGCTGGGTCTTCAGGTTATCCCCGTCACCCACAAGAGGTTTTACATACAGCGTGCAGAGTATTGAACTCAGGACAGCTCCCACCATCCTCCAGCAGCTCCCCTACCCTCTTCCAGCCTCCCCTAGTCTCCATCAGTCCCCACCAACCTCCCCCACCATCCTCCACCAGCTCCCCTACCCTCCTCCAGCCTCCTCTAGTCTCCATCAGTCCCCACCAACCTTTTTCAGCCTCCCTCAGCCCTCTCAATCTTCTGCAGTTCCCCAGGCTCCACTAGCCTCTACCAGCCTCCCCTAGCTTCCCCCAGCCTCCCCTAGCTTCCCCAGCCCCTGAGGCTCTCCCAGCCTCTCCTAGCCTCCCCCAGCCTCTGTGCTGTGCACGTGATGCTGACTTCTGTGGGTGTGCAGTCCTCAGACCTGTTTCTGCCTCTTTCTAGCCGTGGTAAAGCACCCATAGCAGAACTTGCCATCTCAGCAGTCTTCAAGTACACGGTCAGTGGCAGCAAGCAGGTTCACAGTGTCATGGCACTGTCACCCCCATCCATCTCAGCTTTTATCTTGCAAAACTGAGGCTTTGCCCCCTTCCACTATTTCTGACCCCTCTAGGAGCTGCAGGAAGGTGGAGTCACAGGACGCCCTAACGTCCCTGAGGTTCCTGTGTTACAGCAGTGTCAGAATTTAATTTCTTTCGAAGGCTTAATGTGTTGTGTGCATACATCATATTTCCAGCCAAATCGCAAGGAGATTCAAGCAGTAAGAAGAACGTGTGTTTGTGTGCACAGCCCCTATGTGGGGGCTCCTGGTTCCCTGTGTAGTCGGCTTTCCGGAGCCATTTCCTTTTGCCTGAGGGGCCTACCTGGAACTGCGGACCTGGAAGTACAGACCTGCTGGTGGTGAATTCTTTCAGCTTTTATGTCTCCCCACTGCCCAGCCTCCTGAACTCGGGGTTGAACCAGGGGCACTGTTCCACTGAGTCACACCCCAGCCCTTTCTGGAAATTTTATTTTTGAGACAGGGTTTCTCTAAGTTGCCCAGGCTGTCAAACTTGCAGGCTTCCAGTCTCAGCCTCCCGAATTACTGGGCCAGCAGGCACGCTGCATCTGGCCTGGCTTCAGGGCTGTTTTTTTGTTTTGGAGGGGACGGGGATGGGGGGCGGGGGAGCATTCTGGTGCTCTACCATTGGGTTACACCCCAGCCCTTTTTATTTTTATTTTGAGGCAGGGTCTCTAATTTGCTCAGCCTGGCCTTGAGCTTGTGATCCTCCTGCCTCAGCCCCCAGAGTTGCTGGGATTACAAAGGTGTGTGTCACTGTGCCTGGCTTTGCTTCTGTTTTTGAATATTTTTGCTTAGATTAATTTTGTTCCGTTGAGGGGTCTGCGGCTCTTTATTTTGTGAAATGGCCTTTGTCTCTGGCTGCTTTTAAGATTCTAGCTTCTTGGGCATCCATGACATGGCATTAGCCCTAGATAACTAAGTATATATACATTTGTTCTTGAATGTTTGATAATGTTTCCCCCCTAATTGTAACTCTATATCCATCTAATAAAAAAAAAGATTCTAGCTTCTTCTCTGGCTTGAACAATTTGATTGTGACATGCTTTGGGGTAGTTTTCTTCGTGGTTCTTGTCCTTGAACCTTCTTTGGTCTGTGCATTTACCATTTTTTTTTTTTCAACCACTGCTGCTTCTTCAGAAGTTTCCTGCTTCTCTGTAGCTGTCCCTTGGTGACTGCTGCAGGGACTCAGTCCATCTGTCTGTCCCTCAGGTAATTGAGCTTGGCTCATTTTTTGCCAGGCCTTCTTTCTGTTCACTTTGGGTTCCTATTGCTGTGGCTTCAAGCCCGCTGCCCTGCCCGCAGCTGCAGTCTGCTGTGTGTCCCCTGCAGGGTACAGCTCCCAGGTACTGAGAGCATGCACCTGCAGGAGGTCCCAGCCTGCAGACCTTCCTTGCAGGTCTCCTTCCTAGATGAGTGTGGATGGCTTAGTTTCACTTCCTAAGTCAGTTCTTAGAGGGTCCCATTGCTGGCTTTCTCCTCCTCAGGGTGGCATTTTCTTTCTGCATGTGGGTGGCTTTGAGTGATGCCAGGTCCTAGATCTGTACATCACACGTTTGAGCTTTGTTCTGAAATGCAGGTAAGTCACTTAGAACTTGAAGTGTTCAGGTCTTCTTTTAAAACATTTATTGTTGGTGGGCTGAGCAGCGTTCTCCCGAAACAACATCCTTGGTTATCAGCCGTGGATAGTGGGACTAGGAACTCTCTATACGTACTTAGTGTTGGGGTTGAACCCAGCACTTGTGCAAGCTGCAGGCTGAGCATGTGCTCGGTCACTGAGCCACACTGCTGGCCACAAGGGACTTTCCTGCCTCAGCCTCCTGAGTAGCTGGGGCTGCAGACATGCCACTACCCTCTTGGGAATGGGGACTATCTGGGCCACAGGTGAGTGCTAGGTTGTTCTCTTGGGTCTCCGTTGGTGCTCCTCACCAGGTGCCAGGATGGGTTCCAAAGAGGAGCAGACCTCAGTTCAGGATGTGAGGGCCCTGACATCACTGTAGATGGGAGTTCAGCGCTGGGTCAGAGATACACTTTTGACCTTATTAAGAGCAAGCAAGGCATGCACACTGAGAGCAGCCTGGAGCCTTGGAGAGGCACCTGTGGGGCCCAGAGCATGCAGGCTTCTTCGTGAGCTGGAGAGGTCTAGGAGGGTGTTCCAGGGCTCATTTGTGTTGGCTGCTGACAGGCCAATTGCTGCCCACTGGGGTTGCTTCTTTCTTCTCTGTTTCTGCTGAAGAATCTCTATAAATGCCCCATCTGGGGGTTTCTCTGTCTGCTTTGTGAATCTAAGCAGCACAACATCTGTGTGAAGTCCAGGGTTTTATCTGGAGTTGACATGTGGGTGAAGTCATCGGATCCTAAAGAGAGAAATTACAGAAGGATCTTCTTGTTGAGCAAAAGCATTCTTAGACCGGCTTTTCTTTTGTCCCAGGTCAGGAGAGGGGTTGCTTATGGACCTGTGAATAAGGCCTGGTGACTGACTTGCTCGAGCTGCTTGTGACCAGTGTGTGGGATGGGCACTCCCCTCAGGAGTTTAAATCATGGCCACTCTGTCCCCCCCACCCCCTGTAGTCCCCCTCTACCTGCCCTCATGCCTCTTATCCCACCTGGCCCTGGAGGCTACCTCAGGACCTGCCGGGTCAGTGGGGTGGTCTGGAGGACTCCTGCAGGGCTCTCTGCCTCCTCCTGGCACCTTCTTCCTGCTTCTGACCGCAGGGCTCTGTGGGCCTCTCGCAGTCGCTGATTCCATCCAGGGTCCAAGCTTTAGTTGCCACCCAAGGCTGCTGAGGCCCAAGTGTCCTTTTGCTTGAGCTTCTGTTCACAGCTGCTTGCTGCTGCCTCTCCTGGAGAGCCTGGGGGCTTCTGAAAGCCCCAACCCCAAGCCTTCTGGAGTTCCTACCTCGGTGGCAGTTGCTCAGGACAGGTGTCCTCCTTTGCAGCTGTCTCTGCCACCCACTTGATCCTCCAGGAAGTCCTGCTCCACCGCGGGACACAGACTTCAGAGCCAACTGCACCCCCAGGCCTGCGCCCTCTCTCCAGGCCCTGGTGGGACTTCCTGCCTCCATCCTGGCAGCTGCCAGGTAGTCTCACAAAGGTGTTAATATACAAACGTAGGTACAGGCCAGCTGTCCCTCACAGCAGCCCGTTTTGGGGTCCTGGAGCCATGCCCTGCTCAGGGCCTGCAGCTCTCAGGGGCCCAGGGTCCTCTTGGCTGTCCGCCCTGAGTCCCGCCTCTGCTGGGTGCTGGTGCCCAGGCTCTGCTCATGCACACCTCCTTCCCCTGCCCTCACAGCTTTGGTGTGTCCAGTTCCTGCGGGGTCTCCTCAGAGTCTGTCCCCACACATCTCACCAGTCTCCAGCTCTTCTTCATGGGCCCCTGCTTCATCCTCCCCTCCACTCTTAACAGGTGCAGCACTTGCCACTTGGGGGAGGGCTGGACACTACCGTGACAAGTGACAAGCGCTGTGCCCATTGATAGATACACATGTAGACCACAGTCACAGCCACCATGACACAGGGCTCTCATCACTCTGAGGGTCTTGCCCCCTGACGGCCCTCCTTCTGCCAGTTTCATGTGGGAAAGCTGCGCTCCATGAGGCTGGGTGCAGAGGACACTGGCCTCCACTCTCAGCTCCTCCGCAACCTGCACTCGCCCCTCCCAAGTCCTTCAGTGCACTCCACCGGCTCTGTTTAGGCCCAGGTGGCAGCCAACACCACCTCCCTCCGACGGCTGGTGAAACGTGCTTTCTAATGCTAGAGAAACCCACCCAACAGAGGAGCGCTGGGGTTTACTGATGTCCCCACAGTTTTATAGCAGAGATGGAGTCAGAGCATGAGTGTCTTCCTTTCCTGAAATTGTAAAGCCAGGAAGCTGTGTGTGGGGCTGTCATGTTACCTTCTGTCAGGGGCTGCATGCCCATGGCCCAGGGCAGAGGCCAGGAGTCTGAGGCTAGGTGTGGGCAGGGCTACAAGGGAATCTGCTCCAGCCTCACTCCTGGTTCCTGCGGCTTCCCACCCATTCTCCTTTGTGTTTAAAGTGGGTTTCTTATGACAGCACCGGTTGAATCTATTTTTGCTATTGATGAAAAACACCAGCTAGCAGACAACCTCTGCCCTATTCACTGTGACTTTGGACAGGACTGGGGTCAGCTGCAACAGCCCATTGTGAACATAGTGTTCAGGGGCACATCCTGGCCAGGTCCTGGGCTCCATTGCAGTCGGAGCCCCTAGTCCTGGCTGGGTCCATGGGTCACGGTCCTGAACTCCTGGTTCTGATCCTGGTTGGGGCCCTGGCCCAGGCCCCAAGCTCTTGGTCCTGGTTAGGCCCCTGGGCCATGGCCCCAAGCTCTTGGTCCTGCTTGGGCCTGTGGATCACAGTCCTGAGCTCCTGGTCTCAGTGAGGCCTGTGATTCCCAGGGCATCTCTGTCCTTCCTATGTAGAGACAGAGTTCCACCAGGAAGTGGAAAGGAAAAGCTGCTCACAGTCCCCGTGTCAGACCTTAATGGCACTCTCCATGTAGAAGAGCAGAAAGAGCTCAGAACCCCTCACTCCGAAAGCAGGCCTGCCTGGCACAGAGCAGGAGGGCAATGACATGCCTGGTCCCCAGATCGCCCCGACCCCTGCTCTGCCAGTGGGTGCAGCTCTGATCTGAGAGCACCCCAGCTTCCTCCCTGGTGCATGGCTTCTTACAGGCACTGTCCAGTTTCTGGCTGCCTCTCCATTTCCTAAGTGATTCCTGTTTCTGCTTGCTTTTCTGTCCTTTTAAAGAAAAAGGACCAATTTCCTTCATATGGACCCCCAAATTCCAACTATATTGCCAGACTTTTCCCTCTGGCTTACTACCACGGCCAGGCCGATGTGTTCTTCCTGCTCTCTGCACTTCTGAGCTTGTCCATTAAGCCCATGGAGAGGGGCTACCTGCAGCTCCACCAGGAAGTAGGGCTTTTTGCCAGCAGGCTTCTATTGTTTTGCAAAGGCTGTGGGCTTCCAGGTCCTCTCACATGCAAGGATGGGGTGGAACTAAGGGGCACTCAGAAGCTTGGGCAGCTGGAAGACTCCTGGGCCCTGCAGGTTTCAGGTGGCCGTGGGATTAGTTTAAAGAACTTAGGTCTCAGGCATAGCACAGGTCGAGGTGGGGCCTTTTGTAAGGCCTGTGATTTTTTCTGTTGGAGTAGATTCTGAGTCAGTGAAAGCCATTGCTCTGAGGATCATCTGACTACACAGAGTGCTGAGAGCAGCTGGAGCTGGGAGTGTATGCGGGATAGCTGGGGCTGCAGGCTGCGGGGTGGGCCAGGGTCCACTGAGTACCTGGCCCCCCATGATTGACAGTTCTGAGAACATGAACTAGCAGGAGGGAGGTGCCTGGTGTCACTCAGCCAGGAAAGGTGGTGGAGCCCAGCAAGCCCCTCCCAGCTGGCCTGCCTTCCCTTCCACTGGCAGGGAAAGAGGGGCCCTGGAGTGGTTGGATTTTCCTGGTGGGCTGCCTGGCCTGCCTGCAGGTCCCAGCCCTGGGCCAACCAGCAGCTTCAAGCTTCCTCCTGCAGAGCTGCAGATGTTTCTGGTCTTTGGAGGGATTTGACTTTGATAGTGCTGGTGAAGAGAGCTTTTAATAAAGCAAATTCTGTGGTGTTGGGTAAAAACAATGAAGCTCAGTCTGAACAGGAACAAGAATGGCTTGTTCCTACCTCTACCCTTTGTGCTTTGTTGATAAGAGTGTCCCTGGCACATTGTGCTCCAGCCCAAACAAAGTGTAACTGTGCTATTGCCTGAGGCTGGATGGTGGCAGAGGCTGGGCACCCAGAGGGTGGGCACTCAGCAGGGTTTTTTTGTTTTTGTTTTTGATACTGAGGATTGAACCCAGAGGTGCTTAACCACTGAGCCACATTCCTAGTCTTTTTTCTTTTGAGGCTGGCCTTGAACTTGTGATCCTCCTGCCTCAGCCTCCAGAGTCACTGGGATCACAGATGTACACCACCATGCCTGGCAGAGACTAGGCACCAAAAGCCTGGACACCCAGAGGCTGGGCAGTGTCTGATCCAGTGGGCCGTTCATCTGAAGGCTGATGTAATGGCTGGACCTACCAACTTCCCCAGGATGTTGCTAGTTTCAGAGTTCAAACCTGACCCCATCTCCCCCAGCTCAGTTCCTCCCTCAGGTCATTGCTGCTTCCTCCTGCCTCACAGCGTGGGGGCTGCATGTGTTATGGAAGAAGGCACCTTGTCCTCAGCCCACTCTGCCAGGCATGTGGGTGGGGCCTGCTGCAGGGGACGGCACCTTTCAGTGGCTCTCAGGGACTGGGAGTGAGAATCAGGGGTTCTGCTTCAGATGGTATTCCTTCCTGCCTTCCTGTCTGAATGCTAGATTCCTTTAAAAACCAGAAGCTGTGGCCCTGTGCTCAGGGAGGTCATAGGCTCCACAAACTGGCACAGAAACCCCACGGGGAGGGGGCAGTGGGCTTCCTGTTTGCCCTACCCACCAACCTCCTGTGCTGTGTGCTTTGGTTCCAAGGAGGGGGTGGTGCAGGCCCTTCCCACTGTGGGATGCAGGCCTGCAGCCTGCCCACAGCTCCCTGTGTGACTCTCCTCCATGTTCAGGTCAATTTTCCTCGATGCGTCCCCTCCCAGGGGATGAGAGGCACGTGGCAGCCATGCCTGCTGGCTCCCAGGTGTGCATGTGGCTTCATGCCTCCGTCTTTGGGTTCCTGTTGCCTTGCTGTGGCTCTTGGGCTGTGAGGTGCTCATTTCCTGGCTCTGTGGATCTCCACCGAGGTTGGCATGTCCGGGAGAGTCTTAGCCATCTTCAGCGCATTGGTGGCTGGGAACGCACTGCAGAGCTGCACTCCAGCACAGAGAGCCTCAGCTTGGTGGTCTCTGCTTCTTTGTGAAGCCTGGTAGCCATTGTTCTTGAGCTGTGGTCACTCTGGGAGCAGCCAGCAGGGGGCGCAAGTGTGCCAGTCCCGGCTCTCAGACTTCCCAGAGGACAGGATTGCCCCTCCTCAACTGGGGAGGCAGATGGATCCTGTGCTAAGCAATCAGAGGTCTGAAAGACAACGTGGTTGGGGAGCTTCGCTGGGCCTCCCTGAGGCCATTTCTCTAAGGAGAGCGCTTCCTGCTTCCTGGTCTGCTGGACACCACTGAAGGCTGGCAGGAGATCTCTGCCAGCTGTGTGGCTGTAGGGAAAGCACTGTCACTCAGGGGCACAGCTGTTCCCACCGGCTCTCGGGCTCTCTCTCCTTCCTCCCACTTCCTTTTCCTGCCCTGTGGTGGCTCTCCTTTCCTGCACTTGGTTCTTCATCTCCCTGCATTGGAGGCCTGAGATGGGCACCGGCAGGGTTCTTGCTGTGGGGCCCAGGAGCCTGAGGGAGGGAAGCTGAGCAGGTGAAGGGGCCTGGTGCCTTCTATGTCTCCTGCTTCAGATGTATTCCACAAACCTCTACAGGGCACTTGGACACTGCAAGCACAGTCAGTGCTGCTCTGCTTCCCAGGGGATACTGGAAAGCACCCCGAAGTGTTTTTTTTTTTTTTTTAAAGAGAGAGACAGAGAAAGAGAGAAACAACTTTATTTAGTTTTTCACATGGCCTTAGTTGCTCCAACACTTAGTTGTGTATGTGGTGCTGGGGTTTGAACCCGGGTCCTCGTGCTTGCCAGGCAAGCACCAAAAATCACTGAGCAACCGCTCCAGCCCCCGAAGTGTTGTTCTTAGTGGCCCTAGGCAGAGCCGGCAAAGCTCCTGCTGCCACCATGAGTATGACTGTCTCCACTACACCTGGGAGCCCACCTGGGCAGCTGTGAGCAGGTCGGTCCCAGGGGCCTGGAGCTGAGGGTGTGGGTGGAGGCAAGACCCCATTGGCCCCAGGAGGGTCAGGTTCAGTGCCTGGCATAGCTTGGCTTGGGGACAAAGCCTGTAGTGACACCTGTGGTTTGGTGCCTCTAGTCCTCAGCCTCAGCTGGGCCCATTCTGCAAGTGGAAGGCTGGTCTCAAAGCTTTTGGTCCACTGGGGAGCCTGGGGCTCTTAGTGGAGAGTCAGGGCCATGTGGGCAGGGTGACCAACTCATTCTGGCTTTGGCTCCAGAAGTCCTATGTCCCCGAAAGCCCATCAGTCCTGGGCAGGGGGTGCTGGCCACATGTGAGCTGCGGCACGAGAGGTGAGTCTCGGCTAGATCCTTGCTGGAGAGTTGTGCGCTCTAGGCTGGGATGAGGCGCCTGGGAACGCAGTCCTGCTGGAGAGGAGCCAGCCCTATCGCTCCAGAATGGGTACTGGCATCACTAGTGATGCCTGGAGTGGCCTCTGTCCTCTGTCCAGGAGTCCTTCTCCACCCCATCCCTCAGATTGAGCCCGGCAGGCTGCAGCAAGCCCTGCTGGAGGGAACCAGGCGGCCTTTGCCTCCAATTGGCCTCCTGCACACACAGCCACTTCCTCTGCTGGCAGCAGAACTGGCAAAAAGTGAGTCTGTGATGCCTTTGAGAAGTTCAAAGGAGCCCACTTCCTGGGACCTCCAGCAGGGAGGCACTGGGTCTGAGAGGCTGTGGCTCTGTCCCTGGCCCTGTTACCCTGCCCTGCGCCCTGTCCTGCACTTCTCTACAGTGCTGGGGTTTCCTGCTCTAGGGAGGTCCACCCCTACTGAGACTGCCCTGTTCCTCTGGTTTAGGCCATGCACTTGACCTCTGCCCTATGCCTTGCTGAGGGAGCCACATGGCTGTGGAGGACCAGAAACAGAGCCACTGGGCCAGGCTGGGTGGTGGTCTGCTGCCCTGTGTCCACCGTTCCTGTGTGCATGGGCCTTGCACCCTGTGCCTGAGGAGCAGAGCGAGGTCAGCTTGGCTCAGCTTGGGAGTGGGGCTCATGGGCTCTGGGTCCTGCTCTCAGGCACTGAGAGAGTGCTTCCCACACCCCAACATCCCAGCTGGGGATGTCTTTGTGAATATTTCAGACAGGAGTTTCTTGGGGAGAGGGAGACAGCTCTGTGCTCTGTCCCCCAGAGGTGGCACTTGTTGGGTGTCAGGAAATGCCTGCTGAAAGATGAATCTGCTCCACCCTCATTGGGAGTGGCAGGCTGGCAGCTGCCTCCCCTGACATCTGGGTGACAGAAAATCCACTGGAGAATTCTGAGAATTTACTCTGGTTTTGTAAGTTCTGGGTTCAAATTACTTTTGTTGTTAGAGTAAGACAACTACTAATTTGTGGCCCCTTTGCAAGTAAATTGGAAGAGAAGATATCTCCATTATAACTTGATGTCCTAGGAAGACCATGTCAACCCTTTCAGGTTTCTTGGGTTCCCTAAGTGCCCCAAGCAACGGTGCATGGACCCCACCAATTGGAGAGTATACGGTATGTGGCAGATGGCCGGTGGTAGTTGGTGACTGGTAGTTGGTGGCTGGTGGTTGGTGGCTGTGGCTGTGGCTGTGGCTGTGGATGGTGGATGGCTAATGGTAGATGTAGATGGTTGCTGGTGGCTGTGGCTGGTGGCTGTGCATGGTGACTGATGGTTGGTGGTTGGTGGTTGGTGGCTGGTGGCTGTAGATAATAGATGGTGATGGTGGCTGGTGCCTGTGCTTGGTGGCTGATGGTTGGTGGTTGGTGGCTATGGATGGTGGATGGTGGATGTAGATGGTGGCTGGTGGTTTGTGGATAGTGGATGTGTATGGTGGCTGGTGGCTGTGGTTGGTGGCTGGTGGCTGCTGATTGGTGATTGGTGGTTGGTGGCTGGTGGCTGTGGATGGTGGTAGGTGGATAGTGGTTGTGGATGGTGGCTGGTGGCTGGTTGCTGGATCATATGGGCAGATAAAGAACAGCAGATAAAGTAGCAGAAGGTAGCAAGCTATGAAGGCAAAATGCACAATGTGCTTGAAATTATGAATTCATTTTTTTTAGAGAGAAGGACAGTGAGAGATAGAGAGAATCAATTTTTATTGAGTTTTTCACATGGCTTTTGTTGCTCTGACACTTAGCTGTGTATGTGGGTTGCTGGGGTTTGAACCTGTGTACTTGCACATGCCAGGCAAGCGCCGTAACCACCAAGCTACCGCTCCAGCCCCATGAATTCATTTTTAAACACATATTTCATAGATGTCTCGTATGTGGCAGGCACTCTGAGAGGCCTGGAGAACACCATCAGGTGTGGACCTGAGTCTGGAGGATGGGAAGACAGTCTTGAGCTGTGCTGAAGCCTCTGTGAAGGAGGAAGCAAGTGGGAAATGCCACGCTTGGAGAGTCTGGCTCAGGAGTGTGCAGGCAATTCCTCAACATCAGGGGACCATTTCTTTTGCTGATAAAAATAACTGTGGGTCCTAGTGATGACAATAATAATGGCAGACAGCTCAAAGTGTTCATTTCAAGCTCTTTGCGATAATGTACAGTTGTGCCCTGCACACACATGTACAGTCACAGTGGACTGCGTGCAGGAGGGGGGTCCACAGGACTGCAGTGCCTGTTTGTAGCATAGCTCTTCATCCACGTGAATGCTCTGTGGTTCACAGTGGCAGGACCACTGGGCTGTGTCACAGGAGTCTGGGAATCTCCAGGAGCTCCAGAGGGCTGCAGTCACTCCCTCTGGAGGCCACTTTCTGGAGATCAGTCTCTATTGGTCATCTCTCTGGTGGACAGTCTCTGGTATTCATTCTTTGAAGGTCAGTCTCTGGTGGTCAATCTCTGATGGTTATCTCTTTGATGGTCAGCTGACAGTCTGTGGTGGTCATCTCTCTGGTGGTCAGTCTCTGGTGGTCATCTCTCTAGTGGTCAGTCTCTAGTGGTCATCTCTCTGGCGGTCAGTCTCTGGTGGTCATTCTCTGTCGGTCATCTCTCTGGTGGTCAATCTCTGACGGTCATCTCTCTGATGGTCAGTCTCTGTCAGTCAACTCTCTCGTGGTCAATCTATGATGGTCATCTCTCTGGTGGTCAGTCTCTGGGGGTCAGTCTCTGGTTGTCAATCTCTGATTGTCATCTCTACGGTGGTCAGTCTCTGGCAGTCAGTTCTTATGGTCACTTGGTTTATCACCCTCTTGGCCCCCCACAGACCCCATCTCACCAGCACCTCCAGGCCTGTTGTCCTCAACAGGTGAGGTCTCAGCAACTCCTCTGCTGTCCAGAAAAGGCTGCGTTATTTGTTTCCTGTTGGTTATTTCCACTCCACATTCGTGTGCTGTGTAGATAATGGGCTCAGCTTGCTGCAAGTCAATGCTATGAATGAGAACCCCACTTTCTTCTCCTGCAGAGCTGCAACAGACCTCAGAAGCTCCTGAGTGCAAGGACACTCTGGCCGCTGCCCTGTGGTGCAAAGATCCATTGCTCAAGGCTACATCTGGCCCCTTGGGCTCTTCACAAATTGTACTCATTGTACTTTTCCTTTTTTGGGGTGCTGGGAATTGAATTCAGGACACAGGATGTCCTCCACCACTGAGC
This sequence comes from Aplodontia rufa, assembly GCA_004027875.1. Classification (NCBI taxonomy): domain Eukaryota; kingdom Metazoa; phylum Chordata; class Mammalia; order Rodentia; family Aplodontiidae; genus Aplodontia; species Aplodontia rufa. The sequence goes on along the minus strand of PVKS010005441.1, from coordinate 11,430 downwards.
TGCATACCCAGCCCTTCTATTTTATATTTTTATTTATTTGTATTTTTGGTACTGGAGATTGAACCCAGGGGTGCTTAACCACTGGGCCACATCCTCAGCCCTTTTTATTTTTTGAGACAGGGTCTTGCTAAGTTGCTTAGGGCCTTGCTAAGTTGCTGAGGCTGGCCTTGAACTTGCGATCTTCCTGCCTCGGTCTCCCAAGCTATTGGGATTACAGGCATGGGCCACCATGCCCTGCTCCCCAGCCCTTTTAAAAGGTTCTGAGACAGGTTCTTGCTAAGTTGCTGAGGCTGGGCTGGAACTTGTAATGCCTCGGCCTCCCGAGTTTCTGGGATCACAGGTGTACCGTGGGTTGGGTAAGATTTGTCCCGCTGGGGTCTGCGCTGTATGTGGTCTAGGTGGGATGCTGTCCTGTCCCTCCCCAAACCATCCTTCACTCTCAGCCGTCTTCCCACATGCCTGGGGAGCATAATTTCCTCTTTGTGACCAATAGTTAGATTCTTGAATGGTCTGGAACCTGGGGTTTTAACCCTTGCGATCCAGCGAAGGAGAAGAGCCTCCCAAGCTGGCAGGCCCATGGAGCTCAGAGAAACTGGCCTACGTTTGTAACGCCAGTCCCCACATGTCAGAACAGAAGAAGAGGAACATTTTCCTCCACACATGGATGTGTTTTTCAATGAGGAGAAGTTGAGGCACAGCTGAGGAAACTGGCTTCTCGGCAGTGTTACTGCAGGCCATTTCACCAAGAGGATGTCACCAGCCAGCACTGGGCCTGCTTGGTCAGCGTAAAGAGCTATGGCATGCCACTGCCGGCAGCAGGGCACCTGGCTGTGTGCCAAGGCAGCACACCTGTGCCACAGTGTCTGTGTGAGGCAGATAGGAGGCCTTGCGCTCAGATCTACTTCGTGGACACCACTCTTGGTGGGCACTTCAGCCTCTGAGATCCTGACTGCATTTCTGGCTGGAGATGGGCTGCCCTTGATGTGCCGTTCCAGCTTCCTCTTTCAATTTCCTGGGCAGTTAACTATAAACTCAGGGAGGGGCGCCTGCTGTTTAAGGCAGTGAGCTATTTTAAGTGAATACTTGGTAAAGCCAATAAATCCTCCCCAGGACGAAAAACCTCCCCAGGGTCTTCTGCTGGCGGGGCTCCCCTGGGCCTCCAGGCCTGAAGGCTGGGGCTGGGTTGTGAGTGTGCTGGGAGCAGGGAGGTCAGGTGAAGGGGACATTCCCCTGCACCTGGCACCCAGGCCTGGTGGAAATCAACCCTGGAGACTGATCTGGGTCTGGATTTCTTGGTCACCCTCATTTATAGCTCTGTGAAGTCATCCTCAGAGTGGCATCCCTTGTGCTTCGAGGAGGGACATGGTCTGTCTGGGTGTGTGTCTGTGGTCTCTGCAGCATGGCCCACAGGGCAGGATCATGTGAGCAGCTCAGTCTGCTCACCCTAACCCTCAGCTGGGCCTAAGGTTCTTGAAGAAAAGGGACTTTTTTTTTTTTTTTTGCATTTTACAAATGCTTTATATACAGCAAAGATGAGCTTCCATATTATTAAAGCCAATCTCTGAAAAGACGATGAGGTGGGAACAGTTCTATTTACAAAATGTTAACTCAACAAAAGATTGCCTTGAGCATTCTTTTAAGTGGGGAACTACTTAAATGTATGTCAGGCAGTAATGTTTCTAAAATCAGAACTAGGTTTATATATATATACATATATATATATTTCATTAAGGAGTTGAGTTGTTGTACAATCATAAATGTATATAAAGTAGCAATATATGCATTTGACCCTAAACCATAGTTACCCACACATCACCCACACTCTAGTATCTTGATTCTTCTATATTATGCCCCTAACACATATAGATGTCTCTCTCTCTCTCTATGTATATATATATGTATATATAAAATTGTGAATTTTCCAGAATTAAATGATTGCATACATAATATCTGATTTCTCAGGGGAGTAAAGAGTGTGTTACATTGTTGATTGTCTCCCAAGATTCCTCCTTTTGTTCCCTCCCTCTCCCATCTCCCTGCCTCTCCCATCTCCTCTCCCACCCTATGTGTCCATGGTTCCCCTAGATTATGTGTTGCTATGTCCTTGGTGGGTCCAATACATGAGTATGACTATCTTTCACCCAAACCTGGGTTTATCTCCAGCATCCACAAATGAGGGAAAACATTTGACCCTGATTCTCTAGGTTTGGCTAACTTCACTCAGCAAGATTTCTTCCATTGCCATCCTTTTACCTTCAAAGGTTGCAGTATCATTGTTTCTAATAGCTGAGTAGAACTCCATGTATATATATATTTTTTTTTTTCACAGTTTTTGGATCCATTCATCCAGTGACAGGCATATTGGTTAGTTCCATAATTTAGCTATTGTAAATTGAGCTGCTATGAATATTGATTTTGCTGTGTTGCTGTAACATGCTGATTCTAAATCCTCTGGGAAAATACCCAGAAGAGCTGGGTCATATGGTGGATCTAAGCCTCATTTTTTGAGGAGTCTCCACACGCTTTCCAGAGTGGCTGTAGCAGTCTGCAGTTCCACCAACAGTGTGCTAGTGTTCCTATCTCCCCAAAACCCCTCCAGAATCTGTTGATATTCTTCATCTTTGCCAATCTGACTGGAGTGAGGTGAAACCTTAATGTAGTTTTGATTTGCATTTCTCTGATTACTAGTGATTTAGAACACTTTCTCGTGTGCTTGTTGGCCTGTTTGATTTCCTCTGTTGAGAAGTTTCCATTTAGCTCTTTGGCCCATTTATTGATTGAATTGTTTGTGTTTTTGATGTTAAGTTTTTGGAGTTCTTTGTAAATTTTGGATATCAGTCCCCTGTTGGAGTAATCACATGCCATGATTATCTCCTATCATGTTGGTTCTTTCTTGACAGTCTTGACCAATTCCTTGGCTGAGCAAAAGCTTTTTAATTTAATGGCATCCCACTCATTAGTTCTTGACTTTAATTCTTTCATTTTAGGAATCTTGTTGAGAAAGTCATTGCCTATTCCCATATGCTGGAGTATTTCTCCTAATTTTTCTTCTAGCAGTTGTATGGTAGCTGGTTTAATTCCTACTTTCTTGATCCATTTTGATTTGATTTTTGTGCAAGGTGAGAGATAAGGATCTAATTTCAACTTCCTACACATGGCTGTCCAGTTTGTCCAGCACTATTTGTTTTCTCTCCTCCATGTTATATTTTCACTTCTTTTGTCAAATATCAGATGTTTAAAGATTTGTGGGCTTGTCTCAGAGTCTGCTATTCTATTCTGTTGGTCTTCATTCCTACTTTGATACCAGTACCATGCTGTTTTTGTTACTACAGCTCCATAGTATAATTTTAGATCTAGTATTGCAAAACTACTTGTTTTGTCTTTCTTGCTTAATAATGTTTTGGCTATTCTGGGTTTCTTTCTCTTTTTTTTCAGGAAAGAGGGGACAGTGAGAAATAGACTATTATTTAGCTTTTCTTGTGACTTTCATTCCTTGGACACTTCGTTGTGTACATGGTGCTGGGGTTTAAACTCATGAACTCATGAACTCGCACATGCCAGGCAAGTGCCGTAATTGCCGAGCCACCACTCTAGCCCCTATTCTGGGTTTCTTGTTGTTCCAAATTAATTTGAGAATTGCTTTTTCTGTATCTGTAAGGAATGACATTGGTATCTTTTTTTTTTTTTAAAGAGAGAGGGACAGTGAGAGAGACAGAAAGAGAGAAACAACTTTATTTAGTTTTTCACATGGCCTTCATTGCACTTAGTTGTGTATGTGGTGCTGAAGTTTGAACTCGGGTCCTCAGGCTCAGCAAGCACCAAAACTGTTGAGCTGCTGCTTCAGCCCTCTTTTTTTAAACAATTTTTATTTAGTTTTTCATGTGGCCTGCACTGCTCTGAGACTTCATTGTATATGTGATGCTGGGGTTTGAACTTGCATACTCACGCATGCTGGGCAAGCACCATAACCATTGAGCCACTGCTCTAGCCCCTGACATTGGTATCTTGATGGGGATTGCATTGAATCTGTATAGTTCTTTAGGCAGATGGTCATTTTAATTATATTAATTCTGCCTAACAAAGAGCATGGAATATCGTTCCATCTTTTCAAATATTCTTCAATTTCTGCCCTCAATGGTCTTTTACTTCCCTTGTTTGATTAATTTCTGTCTTTTATTCTTTTTGAGGATATTGCAAATGGGAATGATTTCCTGATATCTTCTTCTGCCCTATTATTGCTAGCATATAGGAAAGCTATTGATTTATGGATATTGGTCTTGTAGCTTGCTAGTTTGCTAAATCTGGTTATAGGTTCAAGCAGTTTTCTGGCGGAATTTTTTGGGTCTTCCAGATATAGGATCATGTCATCAGCAAAAAGGGGTAGTTTGACTTCCTCTCTTCCTATTCTTATCCTTTCAATTTCCTTCTTTTGCCTGATTGCTCCAGCTAGGGACTCAAGGACCATACTGAATAAAAGTGGTGAGAGTGGGCAGCCTTGTTTTGTTCCCAGGTTAGTGTAAATGCTTTCAGCTTTTCGCCATTTAGTATTATACTAGCTGAAAGTTTGACAAATATGCGCTTTACGTAGTTAAAATAAGAACCTTTCATCCTATTTTCTTTAGAGTTTTGAGCATAAATGAGTGCAGGATTTTATCAAAGGCCTTTTCTGCATCAATTGAGATAATCATATAGTTTTTGTCCTAATTCTGTTGAAGTAATGAATGACAGTTATTGATTTGTGTATGTTGTACCAGACTTGTATCCCTGAAATGAGTCCACTTGATCGTGATGAATTATCTTCTTGACGTGTTTTTGAATGCACTTTGCTAGAACCTTGTTAAAGATTTTTGCATCAATTTTCATCAGGGATATTGGTCTGCAATTTTCCTTTTTTGATGCACCTTTGTTGGATTTTGGTATCAGGGTTATGGTTGCCTCATAAAAAGTGTTTGGGAGAGTTCCTTCCTTTTCAGTTTCTTGGCATAGCTTAATAAGGAGAGATATTAGCCCCTTCTCGTAGGAGTGGTAAAACTCAGTGGGGAATCCATCAGGTCATGGGAATTTCTTCTTTGGAAGGCTTTTAATTGCTATATGGATTTCAGTGCCTGTTATTGGGCTGTTTAGTCTTTCAGTATCATTCTGTGTCAATTTGGGGATGTTGTATGTGTTTAGAAATTTGTCCATATCTTCCATGCTATCTAATTTAGAGGAGTATAGTTTTTCAAAATATGCTCTGATAATCCATTTGATTTTTATGGAGTCAGTGGGGACCACTCCCTTTTTGTTGGAGATTTTGTTGATCCGCTCCAATTTTCTCCTTATTTTAGTGAGTTTGACTAGGGGTCTGTCAATTTTATTTATTTTTTCAAAGAACCAGCTCTTTGTTTTGTCAATTCTTTTTATTTTTTTGTTCTTGATTTCATTGATTTCAGCTCTGATCTTGATTATTTCCTGTCTTCTGCTGGATTCTTACTTTTGTAAGGATTTGAGATGGAGCATAAAGTTATTTATTTGAGATCTTTCCTGATTTTTAATGTAGGCGTTCAATGCTATAAATTTTCCCCTTAAGAACGCTTTCATGCTGTCCCAAAGGTTTTGGTGTGTTGTGTCTTCATTCTCGTTTGCTTTCAAGAGTTTCTTGGACCCATTCTTCATTCTATAAGGTATTATTAAATATCCTTGTATGTGTGTGTTTTCTATTATAATTTTTGCTAGGGTCATGGCATCATGGTCTGATAGGATACATGGAATAATATCTTTTTTATACTTGCTGAGATTTCGTTTGTGACCTAGCATATGATCTATTTTGGAGAAGGATCCATGTGCTACTGAAAAGAAGGTATTCAGCCAATTTGGGGTGAAATATTCTATAGATATTTGTTAAGTCCATTTGATTTATGGAATTGTTTAGGTTGAAGATTTCTTTAATTTTAATTTTTTGTTTTAACAATATGTCTATTGGTGATAGAAGACTATTAAGAGTATTAAAGTCTCCCAGTATTATCAGGTTGAGGTCCACAAGTGATTTTATGTCATGGAGTAATTTTTCTGCATGTTTAGGAGCATTTGTGTTTAGAGAGTATATATTTACTATGGTTGTATTTTCCTGTTATATTGTTCTCTTTACTAGGATGAAGTGGTCTTCTTTTGTCTTCTGATTAATTTATGTTTGAAATATACTTTGTCAGATATTAGTATTGCAACTCCAGCTTCCTTTCTTTGGCCATGTGCCTGGTAGATTTTTCCCCATCCTTTCATTGTCAATCTGTGGATGTCATTGGCTATAAGGTGGTCTCCTGTAAGCAGCATATTTTCGGATTTTATTTTTTGATCCAGTTCTGCTAATCTGTCTTTTGATTGGTACGTAGAGACCATGTGGTTGTGGTTCATAGTCATCATGATATATTAATGAGTTCTGTGCTTTATTGGTTATCTTTTGATAACATGCACTTTTATTGAATTTCTTGTTTGTGTTTTTTGAGGACTGATTGCTTGTTCTTCTATCTAGAGTTTGTCTTTGAGGATTCTTTGTAATGCTGGTTTTCTATCCACAAATTCTGCATGTTTGATCTTATCATGAAGTGTTCTTAATTCCCCATCAAATTTGAAGATGAGTTTTGCTGGGTATAGTATTCTTGACTGTATGTTGTGGTCATTCAGACATTGAAAGATCTTCTGTGATCTTCTTGCTTCGAGAGTCTGAGCTGAAAAGTCAGAGATTATCCTTATTGGTTTGCCTCTGAATGTGATTTGGCATTTCTCTCTTGCAGCTTTTAATATTCTTTCCTTGATTTCCCTGTTATACATTTTGAATATGATGTGTCTCAGTGAACTTTTCATTTGATTAGGTCTATTGGGGATCCTGTATGCTTCCTGGATGAGAATTTCTGACTCTATTCTGATATGGGAAAAGTTTTATTTAACTATTTCATTGAGAATGTTATTTATGCCTTTCATTTGTGTTCAATTTCTTCCTCTATTCCAATTACTATTATATTGTTTCTTCGGATTTCATCACAGGCATTTTGAAAATTCTGCCTGTGTTCTGTGATTTTTTTTTTCTCTTTTGTCATCTATGTGCTCAAGCTTACTCAGCCTATCTTCATTGTTGGAACTTTTTTTTTCCAAAGCTAGGTTTTGTTTTTTATAGAGGTTAGTCTATTATTAATTTTTCCCATCATTGTTCTGATGTGATTGACTGAAAATTTTAGCTCCATTACTTCCTTTTTCAGTATGCCAATTTCTTAGGTAATAGAGTTTTTCATCTCTTGAGTTTTCTCACTTAGTCCCTTCATTAATTCTTCTTTTAGTTCATTGTTCTTTTTAGTAATCAGATGGTTGGTAATTATTTTTAGGTTTTCATCTTGCTCCTTGTCAATGTGTTCCTTGGTTGGGTAGTTGTGGGCTTGAGGTGAACCTTTTCTATTTTGATTCCTCATTTTTTGTAATCTTCTTCTGGATCTTTGAATAGAGTTTCCATGTGGTAAAAGTAGGCAGGTCTGGAGGTACTTCTTCCTTTCAGGTCAAAGGGCCTGGTCAGACACCACCCCTCTGATGACCACTTTCTTCCAAAAAGCTGCTTCAGCTTTGAACCTCATTTTGCAGTGCCTTATGGATCTAGGCCCCAGAGTATTGATTAAAAATCTATTTGAGGTGCATGGGAGCCTGCTGGATTATAGAGGCACAGCAGCTGTGGTCTTTTGGTGAGTGCTGGGGTCTCGTGTTTGGCTGGAATGGGGTTCCTGCAAGCAGTGACAGGACCTGGGATCTTTGGCAGTGGGTTTTGGCCTAATGTATCTGGACCTGGCAGGAATGGTCTACATCTGGGCAGTTATGTGCATGGTGGCTGGGCAGTTTGGGATGGTGGCAGGAGGTCCCTGTACCTGAAGGCCCCAGAGCTGAGGCCTGGGTCCATGCACAGAGGCTCCTGGGGTTGGCTCCAGTGGGGTTCTTGGGTGAGGGTGCCTTGTGTGGCTGCTGGCCTTGGAGTTGAGGCCTCAGTCCATGCACAGAGGCTGCTGGGGTCCCAGAACTAGGTTTTTATTCAAATTTTTTGATACAATTTACCTACCATCAAACCATTACAGTGTATATGATGAAGTTTCTAGCAACAAACCCAAACTATATGTAGCTCAGATATTCCAAAGATGCTCTGAGCTACCAGCACCAAAAACATTTACAAAGCATCTTCAAAAATAATGTATAACTAGAACATTTGAGAAACATCAAGTCAAAGTTAAATATTCTTTTAATTGCAGTACTCCATCCTAGACTCCAGTATTCTAGTATATATTTGTATCAGTTACTGTTGCTGTGTAACAAATTATAGGACAATGGACATCAGTGCCCTCAGGAGGAGAGTCAAGGGTTTGTGAGCATCGTGGTTGGGTGGTGTAGCTCCTGGTCTTTCCTGAGCTGCAGCTGGGAGGTTGGCCAATGCTGCCTCAGCTGAAGGCTGAGCTGGGCTGGAGAGGTTACTCCCAAGGTGCTTCTCTGAGCTGCAGGCTGACTTCTGGAGGGAGCCTGTGCTCTCTGCAGTGCCCAGGGTCCTCAGGGGATGGTGAGGCTTCTCCCAGAGAACAGGACAAATGCTACAAGGCTGCACAGAGGACAGACTGTGAGATCACACACCTGTCACCCAACTTAACCTGAACTGATGTGGGAATACTACCAGGGTGTGGAGGCCTGGGAGTGAGGTCTCTGTGAGCCAAGCCCTTGTCCCAGAGCAGTAGAGCAGCAGCCTGGGCTGGCTGTAGTACACAGGGACCCAGCTGCACCACTGACTACCTGCTGTTGCCCCTAACTGAGTATGAGTGGGGGTCCTGGGTCCTGTGCATGCACACAGGCCACAGCTGTGCAGAGCTATGCAGAGTTTTCCATGCCAGTGTGGGCCTGAGGCATGGACAGCCAGGACCAAGGAGAGCCAGGGTGCTACAACCTGTTGCACTGAGGCAGCCCAGTCTGGCCTAATGCAGACTCGTGTTCCACAAAGTGCCTCAGTCTGGAACCCCAGCATCCACAGTACCATGACCTCAACCTTCCACTTCTCCATGAATGGTGGGAATCAGAAGTGGTGCAGACCTGAATAGGATTGCTGGGCTAGCCAGTAGCATTTTTTCTTTCCCAAACCCTGATTAGCATAAGTTTGGACCAATAGCATTGATTCAAGTGCTATATAAACCCTTAGACTAGCACACTCAGAGGGCAACCTGATGTCCAGTCCCCACTATCCCTCTTGTTTGCAGTTGTCTCATGAATGTGAATTTGTGAGAAGCTGGGAGGAGGTTGGTGGTGAGTTGCTGAAGTCTGCTGCAATGCTAGAGGGCACAGCCTGCCGTGTAGGGCTGTAACACACCACTCCATGGTAGAGGAGACTCCAGCTTTCCCAGCTGCAACCCTCAGAGCTGACTCCAGTAGGCATCCATCTCCTGCTTCCTTAGATGCCAAGGCTGAAGTGAGCTTTCTCAGCTACAGATGCTTGCAGCTCACACAGACTCCATCTGCCAACAGAAGCAGAATTGAGTTTTGTCTTATGCTCCCTTCATTTGGGGGCAATCGGAGGCTGGGTGCCTTGGTGCTACACAGCCTGCAGTAGAGGTTGGGGTGTGGCTTCCCTGAACTTGCTGTCCTGCAGGCAGCCACAAGATACCTGATTTCAAAGGAGTGTAGAAGCTTTCCCTTGAACTGCTTCCTCCTGGGACAGCAGATCTTCCACTTGGGTCTCTGGGAGAATCATCTCCTGAGAAGAAGGTTCTGGAAACCAGTTGCACCCTCTGTGCTATTAATCTCCACACTCTTTTGCACAGGGCAATTAAGCACCAGAGTTGCTGTGACAGAGGAAAAGGGTGGCCCCACAGAACACTATCAGGGATCTTGTGCTCTTCTCCAAGCCCAGGGGGCTTCTGGCCAGAGCTACCCCCACCTCAGATGGGCTGGTTTTCTCACCAGTGGATCTTTCCCCAAGATGCCATGTGGTCATTTCCAGAGTGGTTAGTGTGGCTTACTGCAACATGGAAACAAGAGTGGTTAAATAAATTGCTTCAACAGACTCTGCTGGCCTGCTGTAGCCTCTGCTGGCCACCCTGTAAAGCAGGGTGGACTACAGACTGATGGTGATATCGATTTTGTGGGTGTCAGGTTTGTGTCCTCTCAGAGTTGAGAAGGAAACCAGGGGACCCTGAGGAAAGCAGAGCAGGCACATTTTATTTAAAAAGAAAGGTAGCACAGCAGACTTCCCTCAGGTAGATAAGGGAGCCAAGAGCTCATGGAGGGGTTAGGTTTACCCTTTTTATAGGATTTCTCTCTTTCCTTGATTATCGTCTCCCTTCCCCCATATAGGACATGGGCGCAGAAAGTTCTGGTTCAGCCTGGTCTGTGCCTCAGGCATCAATAGAAAGAATGTGGCTCCTTCCTTAGCAGAAGGGAGTTTCTGCATCTGGACCCACCTTGCCAGACCCTCCTTACAAGCACTGGGAATGTCCAATAAAAGAAAAAGAACCAATTCTCCTTTGATTGACTTGAGCATTCTAACTACGTTGACTGCCTGACATTTTCCTATCTCTTTCCCCCTCTAATTAAGGAGATGCTTACTACCATAAGAGGGGTGTTGGGCAATGATTAATCTAGCTGTTTCCTGCTGAGAAGGGGCAAAGTGGGGAAAGGCGTTTTGGGTTCTCCTTTTAGAAATGTTCAGGTCGATCAAGGGGTCCACAATAGAAGTTGTCTGAGGTAGTGGAAATGAGTTGTAGAGTCATTTGAGAAGCAGGTGCTCTCTGAAAGAAACAAGAAGACCTAAGTATGGAGGTAAGGTTGATACAACAATAGATGCAGCAACATCCGAATATTCCAATGGATATGATGTTAACTATAGAGATCAGTAGTTTTTTCCCAGCAGGAGATGCCAGAAAACTATGAGCTAAAAAGTTCTTCCCATGATAAGTCCAGTGAAGACATGGCATCTATTTGGGAGTGTAAGTCTTTGAGGACCTTGGTTACATTACCGTGATTGTCAGAAATGTAAACACGACATTCAGTTCAGATGATGGCGTACCTCCTGAGCTGCTGTGAGAACATCTAAAGCCACTGGATTTTGTAAAATTGCCTTTCATGAATGCCCCTTCCGTGTTAAGAAGAGAAATATTGTGTTCAACATCATGGAGAGCACTTTGATTGTAATTGGTTAAAGTCTCTACATGCCAAATTGCATCCTCTAAGACTGCTTCTGGCATAAACAGTGAAGCCAGATGATCCTACCAATGAAAAGCAGATTTCCCCCACCTATGTTTAAGGTTGGGGAGATTCGCTGGTTGTCCTACAGTTTGTGTCCATCTCCCTTGCATCCACAGGTACTGAATAGTGCATCTTCCTATCCAGCCTGGAGGAAGCTGTTGGGAACATGAGGCTCAGCTGGCTTGTAGAAGAATTGGTGGT